>CM062804.1:753702595-753990095 GCA_031772625.1 Pinus tabuliformis
GTAGGGGAAGATCTTCCTTATGTCATGTAGGGAAGTGAAAAAGAGTGCCATTGATATTTGTGGGTTAGATTATATGTGTAATACTTTGTAATGAGTGAAGTAACAATTCCATGAGAGAAATGGGTTGGGTTGAGTGAGTGGGAGCCTATATCTTACATTGATTTTCCCTAGTGACCTCATAACTCAACTTGGGGATGGCATCTTAAGTGGATGCCTATGACTATGAGGAAAATTGTTCATATGAAACTAATTTCCTTGGACCATTCTTAGTTAAAAAACAAGTGTCTATGAAATTTGATTGAATATTATTTACTGTAATAAATTAACATGGATTATGCATGTTATGTGTGGTCATATTTAATTTAAACATAGATTCTTGGTTGCTATGAAATGTTAATGAATGCTTGTTTAATCCCATTGCATTTTTGCTATTACACCTTATGTGTGCATTTAAATGAATTACATACCTCCTTAAGAAAACCATATTTGTGTTATAATGGTGAAATGGTCCCTCAAGGGCCGAATGGCCTATAAGTGGCTATCCATATATGGCTGAAAATGCATGGGATGGAGATGCCACATTACTTTTTCTACCCCTTAAAAGTTTTGACTTCTTACTAATGTTTAACTGCCACTTTAACTAGTGAAACCAATTTCTTAAGTAGGCTCACCATTTTTTTTTTGAGTTTATCTTGCATGTTTGCATTCCATTCATCCCATCATAGAGTCATCTCCCAAAAACACAAACAACATAAATATGACATATCCACAATCTTGAGTTTTCTTAGTCATTCAAGATCCAATATTAGATAAATTGGCATAATTTCATTGTAGCTCCATGGATAATTGAAATGATCCCTTTGACTCAAACATGTTATTAGGTTTAGCTTCAAATACTACAATTACTTTTGTTCAAGGCCTGATTGTTCTACCAAATTTAATTGTGATTACATTGGATTAAGAAGTGGAGAATGAAAATATAGTAATTAAAACCATGAATTTTTTGTCCTTCCAACTTAAATGAAAGCTACATTGTTTAATGAGAAAAGAGTGCAAGAGAAGATGTTGAGATAATCTGTGTGCCTTTCTAAGTGATCCTATTAACAATCCAATTTATTAAAAAACACACTCTTCTAATGCTAGATAAGTGTCCCATCTATATTGTAAAAAAATAAAGAGAAAAAAGTTAATATAATTCAATAAATTTATAAAAATCAATCCTCAACCCCTTTTTCTTCATAAAATAAGGTAAAAAGACATGAATAGAGTCAAACCTATTAATTTTAAAAAATATTACTTAAATTTACAAAATGTAACAACTTATTCATTAATATACTCTTTATTTTTTATTCTTAAATTAAGATATTTATGCACGTACATTAGACTCTTTCCCTACCAAAGTGGATGAACAAGGACTCAAAAGGCTCTACTCATCCCAACCCAAGTGCGAGGAAGTCCTAGAAACAAAAAATGGAAACTTGCAAACCTTGGTGGGAACCATTCCCACTCTCTCAAATTCTGCGAGAAAGTGAGAAAAAAAATTGCAATAGGAAGGAAAAATTCCCAATCCATGGTGAGAAGGCTAGAAAAAATGGTGAGAAGGCGGAAAAATTTAAAGAAATCAATAAAAAGGGTGGGGACAACATTTCACCCTTTTAGTCAAATCCACTCGTCCCCACCTCACTCGAAGACAACAAAAGCGACCAAAGCATGGGTTATTTGTTCCTCAAATTTTAAAATTCTTGCTGGTTCAAGGGTTTCCAATTTTTCTCCGGCTTTCCATACAGATCCGGGATATATCCTCCACAACTGAGCCAAGTCGGCAAATGGAAAACACAGTAGGATTTCATAAAATGACCTGGCTTCCTCCGAGGAAGAACGACCATAGAATGAAGAATCGAGCCCAGAGGAAAAAGAGGATGACCAGGAAGAGCTCGAATCCATAACTTGGTCGACGACAGACTACCACGAAGATGATGAAGACAATGAGCCAGTGAATGCGTCCAGTGCAGACGACGATCAAGATGCTTCTGCCAGAGGTAATTTTGTCAAACTCTATTTCTTTTGCACTCCCTTTATTTGTCTTTGGCCCACCATGCAAGTTCGAGTCTTCCATTCTGCTAGGGCCCTGAGAATTGTCGGGTTCCTATTCTCTATCTCGCATTAGAAAATGCTCCACATTGAGTTGCCCCTAATCACTCTGATGCAACAGATCTACTATCCCCAACATTCATAAATCTTTTACATATCCCCAATTTAACCACAACTCCAACACAACAATCATAATGCTATCCCCAACATTTATAAATCTTTTACATATCCCCAATTTAACCACAACTCCAACACAAAAATCATAATGGCAGGCTCAACAGTGACTGATATTTTTCCCTGTCAGTGCCAAGGAGAAGAACTGTAGTCCGTAAAAGAGCCATGTTTGCAGCTAAAGAGCCATTCCTTTATTGCACATTCATACTCAACATATTCTTCAATCGAACACAGAAAAACAAAAACCAGGTATGTTGCAGCCTCGACCTCAATCTCAACCTCGGTTGCCAATGGTCTAGTAATGAATGCCTCGATGTAATATGATTTCTATGTTGGATAAAAAGAGCATCTGATTATGCTATTTGGATTTATTAACATAACTTTTCTGATAGGAAACATGAAATCTAAACCATATACTTATCATACTCCTCTTCACATACCTTGATTGCTTGATACCTAGACCTATGGAAGTCTTAACATAAATCATGCCGCTCGCAGGGTCATCAATTTTCATTTCAATGACTGTAAACCAGATGTGAGTCTCCTTGGCCTTCAATCCCTTTTTCTTCTTCATCTTTCCCTTCTGAATGTATGTGCTCACCTCTGGAGCATATGATGTCAAACTTCTAGTTGTCTTGTAAAGATACTCATATTTCTTCTATCATTTTACCCACACAAACCTTCAACCCTCTCTCCCTCACAAACCTGCACTCCTCTATTCCCTCCACAGGGAGTAATCCTCTCGTAACTTGGAAGGTCTGATTCCTGGAGTAGTTGCAACACCTTTTTCTTGCATTCTTGGTGCCATGATATACTTCGGCACCAACTTTTGCATCAGCCTCCATTACTTGGGCAGACGTGATGGTTTTCTCAGTTTTCTCGAACCCAAATGTTGGTTGGTTGTTTAAAAGAGTGCACCTTCGATTATGAGTCTCAGATGGGTATGGTGGGAGTATTAATGAGTCCAAAATAACTATCCTTGATGCCATACTGATAATTCTTCCATCCAAATACCAATCTATTGGGCTTTGAGGTCCTTGATGCCATAACGGATGAGATGGGTTTGCAGAAAAGGTATAAGGAGCACGGAAGGAAAAAATAACAACACATCAATAGAAATGAGCTAGGCTCATGTGTGGCCATTTAAATCTATAGGGACTACAATTACAAACATACAACGAAAACCTACTGTTGGTGATTCAATGTCGTAGCGCTCAGTTTATTGAAACACAAATTGTAAAAACCCAATAAGAGACAACTAGTACTGGATACCCAATTTTCCACAATAGATATCTCAGAAAGGAAAAACTGAAAACACTCAGCTCCAAAACAATTTGAAATTTGTTTTGAAACTTCCAATGTCTCTACCACGAATTATGAGAAAAGGGGAAAATCCAACACAAGAAATGAGTGATCCTTATGAGAAGACACAAAACATCTGCCATTTATAGGAAAGAAGCCTAATATACCCAAGGAGAAAAATTCAAATAGGCTAGTCCATTTTGGGGTTTCCTTTCATTAGGTGGACTATAGATAATAGATAGGAGTAATTGACATTAGTAAGTTACAATCATAACGAACACTAATTTTCACACTTGAGTGATGAAGTACTACCAAAAGAGTTGCATCTTTCTCCTCCTGTCTCGGTCACCCTACGTCTTGTGACTCGTGAGCCACCCATGGCATCTCATTGGGCCAAAGGGAAGCCTAGGCACCTATGTGATTCAATTATCCTAACATAGTAGTCCATTCACATACTATAATACTATTAAAAATTCATTGTGGTCCATGCATAACCCCTCCCAAATTATTGATATCCTTGATTCCTTTGAAGCTTTAAAAACAAAAGAATGAACATGTCCATAAAATAAACACTATCAAAAATTCTAGCTCATTTTTATTGATGGGTCATTCTGTTTCTCTTCCATGCTCCTGATACCTTTTCTGCAAACCCATCTCATCCATTATGTAATCAATGACCTCAAAGCCCAATAGATTGGTATTTGTATGGAAGAATGATCATTATGGCATCCAAGACCTTCTTCTTCCATTCAAAAGTCCATAAAACAAACAATGCCAGCAGATCCACACGCCAAAAGCAAAATCTTGGGAAAAAATGGTTTGAGGTCTTGAAGACTTGATGTAATGCAGGCTCCATGAACAAACCTTAAATAATTATTCATCATATACACCGGGAAAAATATGCAATGCCTTGTGTTAGTGTCAGTATCCGAATACTTCCATCAGGGATCAAAATTCACTCTTTCCATTTTCATTTTAGGGGTCCCATACTAAAAATTTTGCATCATTCCATTAGGTCATGATATATTGATCCACTGATGGTTTTTTTCTCTATAGAAAATCTAAATTTTTCCCTCATAGAGTATACTTGCTGACCCTTCTTCAGATTGTCTTCAGTTATGGTTTCATAATCAATTTGCAGTCATGATTTCATTAGGTCTTAGGGTTTCACCACCAAGGTCAAAAGTTTGATGTTAAAAGGTAAATAAAGGTCAGCAAGGGTATGAGGATGATTGATAAAACAAGCATGATGATTTGTAAGTCATAAGCTACTGAGTTATTATTTAACCTAATGTAATTTTCACCTCAAAAACATGTTTTTAAGGTGAAAACAGAGTATTTTTAAGTTTATTTGTATTTCATATGTAATTTTAAGTTCCTATATGTAATAATGGATCTCAGCTGCACTAGAGCATTTCTCCTTGCTACAAGACAAAAAAAAACTGCAAAATTCAAGTCAAATTGAGCATTCATCCACTTGTCAAAATGGAAAGGGTCAGAAAATCAAGATCAAGTAAATGAAAAGGTGAAAGTGACAAAAACATTAGCAAAGGGAGTTTGAGGAGCTAAAGATTAAATTCAAGGGTGTAAAAATATCTTGCCTTCATATCTTCTTTATTTCCCTTTTACCCCGCATTGAGCAAACCCTAACAATGTTTTTTACAATTTGAGGTCAAATTAGTAGAAATAATGGAGGCGTTGTGCATTTCCTCTTGGTGCTACGCACTCCCTTTAGGCACTGCACACTCCGCAGAAGCACTGCAAACTTCCTCTGGGCGCTGCGCTTTTGGCCAGTTTTGTCATATTCATTCTTCAACGTTCCTAATACCTCCTCAGCCTTAAAAAAAGTAAGTACCCTCTTCAAAACATAATTTTCCCTCTCCTCAAAGTTATTTCCTTAATGTCTGAAGAATGAAATCAAGATTGGTGTTAGTCTCACATTCAAAACCCTAGTTTTTCTCCTAAACCTTGATTTTTGCAAACAAGCTTCCCATTTCCCAAAATACCTAATCAATACCTTATATCCCCTTTCAGAGACCTCTATCCCTACACCCATTGGATTCCCATCTACCTTTCCCTTTTCTTTTTTCCTTACTAAACACTTGCATTCCCCTACCATTTACTTAGGGTTTCATAACAAAGACACCATGGATAATGAAGAATATAGGCCACACAGTGAAGAAGAGGGATCAGACAGAGAGGGAAACATAGAGCAGAGAAGGCCACATAAAGGAGGGAAAATCCACAGGTTTGAGCCCACAGATCTCAAAGAGCTCCTAGCTTCTCCTATGACAGTGACATCCTTCAAATGGTTAGGGTGTTTTGAGTTTTGTGAGCAAGTCCAAGCAATCCAGTACCACCCTGAGTTGACTAGGATTTTCATAACCAAAATTCAAGATAACCAAGTCACTCTTGCAGGCATAACCTTCACATTGTTTGCTGCCATCATATCAGCTGCCACCAGGATTCCAGAAGTTGGGGAAAAATGGTTCAAGTAGGGTGAAATAGAAGCACATTTTTATGAACCATACATCAAACCTAGGTACAAAAGTGAAAGAAAAGTCTATTTCCCTTTCTCATACCTCCTTGACAGATATGCATCTATGATGAGGATTATAATGAAGTATTTTTCATGTGAGGGTAGGTTCTCTAGGGTCTATTCTTACCACATTCGGTTACTTATGCATTTCACTAGGGTTAAAATACTCAATATACCCTGCTATATTTTCAATAGTGTTGAGAATATGACTTACATTGCCCAAAAAAGAGAATACAAAGATCAAATTAAAAGCTTATTTCACCATTCCCTCATAAAGATCATAGTTCTCTATCACCTTAAAGAACTTAACATTGCATGGAGTACATTTATATCTAACCCCATTTTCACTCAAGTTTCCACTCAAAATGTTCAAGGAATTCCATCATCATCTCATCCACCATCACCCCCATTATTACCATTCCATGGACCTATTCTTTCTTCTGACAGGAAAGAGGACAGTGACAAAGAACAAAGTGATCAGGGTCAAAGCAACAAGCCTGGAGTGACTAATTTAGGTACTATGGTGCACACCTATCAGAGAGGAAATAGGCAAGTGTTTTTGCCACAGATTGTGGGAGGGGCCTTGCTCTCTTCATCAACAAAGCAGGTATAGAAAGGAAAGAAAAAAATGGCTGAAATAGAAATGCAAAAACAGGAAGAAGACCCCCATGAAACTGAGCAAGATTTTGACTTAGTGGACTTAGATGAGGAAGATGAAAAGGAAAATACCAAAATGGTCCTCAAAGAGCAAGAAGCATTGATAGGTGAGTTGCAGGTAAAACTACAAAGAGCAAAATACATCATATCTTATTATGAACAAGAAAATAGGCAAATGGAGACCAAGCATGAGCTTATGGAAGTTCAGCTCATCAAAGCTAAAAGGGAAGCTGAAAAGACTAAAATCCAACTTGAGGAAGCCTATGGTGACTATGGTGAGCCCATGGAGGAAAAATTCCCAGGAGGAGGCCTAGGACTAGAGGCCTAAAGCGAGCTTTGGAGCTTGAAAGAGAAAAAGAAGCTCAACTTGCCAACCAACTCACCTTAAATGAACAATTTGGCATAATGGTGAATGAGAATTAGGAATATTGGCTTGAGAGGGTTAACACTCATCTTGAGGACCTGTTAGCTAAAGCTAATAGAGATATGGAGGTTCAAAGAAGAATGGCCAAATACTATGCCATGAGAAACAAAATTGCTAGAGCCAAGCTCAAAAGGGCTCATGCAAAAATTGAGGCCTTAACTCATCAAAAGGAGAAGGACAAGCTTGATCTATTGGTGGAGGCTTCACTCTATGCTTAGTCACCTTTAAAATCAGCTATGTCAACTATTTTTGAAGACCCTAAACTTAATTTTTGCTTTTTAGCATTTCCTATTTTCTTCAAGTAATTTTTGTATCAGTCCCTTGGTCTAATGCGCAGCGCCTAGGGCATTGCGCACTTTTTTGGGGAATGTTTTGGAGGAATGGACAGAACCACTGGATTCAGAAGACCATCTACACTCAAGAAAACCATGTTTCCAGATTTGAAAGTCAAATCTACTAGGCAGAAAATGCAAAAAACCACCTAAAAATCATGTTTCTGCCTATTTTCTGAGCCAGGCGCTGCGCGTTTGAGAAGTTTTGGGAGATTGTAGTTTTGGAGGGGAAAATAAAGCTTAATTTGGAAACTAGGGGTATTTTTGGAAACTAGACAGGATAAGCTTTCCAATGAGCTATCCTGAGCTATATTTGGACATCATGAAGGTAGTCAAAACTCACCCTGAAGATGGCGTTGTGCACTTCCTTCAGGTGCTGTGCATTTGACACTGGCATTGCACATTTGACAGACAACCAAATTTTTCATTGTTTCTATCAGAAAATACTTTTCACCTGTGGGATTTTGATTTTTCACTGATGTAATTCATAATGATGATGTAATTAAAGTGCGTTTTTGTTACCTAGGGTAGATACATCAGATGAATGGCCTAAGTGGCATGTAATGAATTAGTTTGCTTCATATTACGGATGAGTCAGTTTGACCACCCTATTCTTTAGCTATCAGTTCAATCTTTTGTGCAACTGCTCCTCCTCTCATGGATTCAACCCTTGAGGCTAGGATTAGTTGCTTTGATGCCTATATCATGTAGTTTCTCAGTAATTTTATGGGTTGGAATAAGTGTGGATGCTCAGAGCTTGATTGTACACCTTTATAAGCAGTTTGGCAGGAAATTAGTAAGAATTGCAGCTATTTTTATGGGATCCCTGTGGTATGGAGTTCTAGTACAGTTTCTTCTTTTGTGATTATATGTTTATATGTTTTATGTATGCCATCAATCATTTCATTGCTTCTAGTTGAATGTTTTCAAGTTTGATAGGTAGAATCCATTGCATCAGTGCTCTGCCTTGGGAAACTATTCACCATTTCTTGTTTTCTATAGTCCAATAAAGATCCATGATTGTCACATGCCCTTCTTAGCTTCTCACCAGTTTAAAACATCTCACCCCATCAAGCCCAAGAGTGCTAAAGCCTCTACCTACCTTGCCCCATAGAACACCCTGCATTTCTGACCTAATTTCCCAAACCTAAACTACCTAGCTCCTCCTGATCCGGAAAAACCCCTACAAAATCCAATCAAAACTTTCATACTACTATACCTAGCCTAAAATCCTTTACCTGATCCAATCATCTTGACTGAGATCCTTATAGAGAGAGCCCTCTCCTGGCCTAGTAGGGCTAGCTACTTGGCTAAGCTTGGTTTGTGGTTATGCTGGCATTTCCTCCCTTCAACTTGAGGTCAATCTAGGTGACAACATAGTGGTGACCATACTGGGGAATGAAAGACGAATCACTCCGGTAATATCTTTCATTTAAATTCTTGAACTTTGGATGATGAGTTTTAGAATTTACTAGGCTGAAATAGAAAGTTGTAAAGCAATATAAAAAACTTCAAAATTTGAGCACATTGGCTTTGAGAAAGTACACTAGGGCCAATCCAGATCCAAATCCCGCCCCAGTAGTGGATAATCCTAACTTGATTTCAAGAAGACTCAAAAGACAAGAAAGTTTAGTCAGCTTGACACCTTCGATAAAAGTAGATTCCTGCCTGGATGAGTGGTTGTTCTTAGAAGATCTCCCTTTTGATTTGTCATTTGACCTTTCTCTATTTAGAACCAAATCTGAAAGTGCACTTGACGATATAGTTCTAGACCCAGAGTTTATTGCAGATCTCAAAATTCAAAAGGCAAACTGGTCAATTGATGAGTATATCCTAAATTCTCCTCAATCATCCCTTACTACTACTAAGATCCCTGAGTTTTCTGAACCAGTGTCCACTACCCTCAGTTCATCATTATTCCCATCAACCTCTAAAGTTCATTCCCAACCTCTGTTTATACCTACACTTCCCCTTCAACCTATCATATCCCATCAAACACCTATTACCCCTACTACTCCATCAACCACTCCATCAACCCCTAGTAGTCCAATCGTTGTTTCAAATCCACCTCGAGTCATGGCTGCCCAGTATGCACCCCTTGTTTTACCTCAGAATCTTGGTGCTATGCCCGTTGATTACCAAAGTAAAATACCTCTTTTTGATGCCACTCAAAACATTACAACTCAGCAACATGTTGATAAAATGAATGACTTCTTTGACCTTCATGAGGTAGAGATAGAAGATGTGACTATGAGATTGTTTGTCCAAAGCTTTGGAGGTGAAGTTTGAAAATGGTTCAGAGCTTTACCTACAGCCTCTATCACCACTTTGCTAGTCCTACATAGGCAATTCCTAGATCGGTGGGAGGTAAAGAAGAATCCACTCCAAATTTTGTCTGAGTATGAAAATATCAAAAGGAATGTCGGTGAAAGTGTGCAAGATTATTGTGTGAGGTTTAATGCAGTATATAATGCTATTCTAGCCAACATTAAACCACCAGAGGGGTTAGCTTTACTCAAGTTTCCAGACGGTTTCGATACTGATATGGCATATCAGTTACGGGAACGTGATCCCACCACACTAGAAGACATGCAAAAGAACGCTGTAAGTGTAGAAGCAAATCTGCTGGCCAAAAGAGAAATAATGAGATTTGAAAAGAGAGTGACCATAAAGGAGGAAGCATCTACCTCAAATGTCAAGATGGGTACTTTGATCCGAACAGTGGAGAAGATGGTTAACTGACTGACCATCACAGATAGACCTGAACCACCAATCAGGAATCCAAATTTTAGAGGACAACAGCAGCCCCAATTCTGGACCAAGCAGAGGGAACAAAAGGCACTAGACCAACCAGCACAACAACAGTAGATCAAAACTCCTTTGCAACAGAATTATGTTCAGAGAATGGAAGAAGAAGATGACGATGATCCGATAATTGAAGCAAACCATTTTTTCATTGCCGATGGTGTGCCCATTTTTCTAACAGAAGATGAAGAATATGCAGAGGTTCCAGACATTCAAAGGGATGAAGATTACATATTAGAAAACGATGCAGTTTTGGAGGCTGAGTTTGATGATTATTACCGAGGTTATATGAATGCTTTGACAACACAACATAGGCAGTATTCTTTGAGGAGCATATATGTACCGATCAATCCCATTTAGAAAAGAAAGGATCTGCAATCAAAGAATGACTGCTCAAACATTCAGAAGAAAGGGAAAGAGCCTGGTGATCTGAGTTCCAGCAAAGTACCATCATCAAATATCATTGCAAACGAGAAGAACACTCAGAAAAATGCAGCGAAAGAGCAAGTAGAGAAAAAGGACATTACTGTCAAAGAGGTAGAAAAAGTTTCATCCTTTAATTTAGAAAGTGAAATTGCTAAATTAAAAGTGTCCATTCCTTTGACTAAGATGGTAAAGAATAGCAATTATAAACACCATGTATCTAGAATTTTGCAAATAGACCCTTTGTCAGACATGGTAAATGTCGAAGATGATCATCCTGAACTCATTTTTGGTCCAGCCATAGAAGGTCAGCTTGAAGATAGTGAAGTTTCTCCCTTATATCTGAGTCTTAGATTACATGAGTACATTCTTCATAATGCCATGTTGGATTCTGGAGCTTCTCATAATTTGATTCCTAAAGCCATTATGGAGAAGTTGGGCCTGGATATTACTTGGAAATACCATGATTTGTACTCCTTTGACTCGGTAGAGTTCATTGCATTGGTCTTATCAAAGATCTGGTAGTGTCTTTAGTATCAAATCCCAGCCAAAAATGTTTTGATGGATGTCATTGTTTGCTGATATTCCACCTCGCTTCAATATGCTCTTATCTAGATCATGGGGTGCTAAACTCAAGGGAACTTTACAACTTGACTTCTCTTATGCTACCATTCCTGTTTTTGGTCAATTGAGGAAATTATACCGGGAGAAGAAAATGAAATACATGATCACTAGTAAAGAGAAGCCTATGAATCATCCAATAAATGTACATACTGATTTATAATAATTTGTTTTGTACTTTGATAGCAGATTAAGTGATGTAGATATTCAGATTGTAGAAGTAGATGATGTGCCATAAATTTCCGAAAATTTTAGGGCAGTCCTTAATCAGGAAAAATAAAAAGTAGCAGGTTCTTCTGAGCAGTCTACACAGCAGCAAAAGGTCAGTGAAGAGCAAAAAAATGAAGTAATCAGTCAAGGTAAGGTAGAGAAGGAAACATAATTTCAGCATGTAGAAGATGAAGCCGGCCTTTGGAGCATGGACTTCGATGGCGTTGTGGATAAGGACGGTGCTGGTATAGGAATTTGGATTCACAGCCCTTCTTTCCCAAAATCCCAAGTAATGTTAGAGTATGTTCTTACAAGTTGGCTTTTGATTGCTCTAAAAATGAAGCAGAGTATGAGGCTTTGATTATAGGTCTTAAAATTTTGAAGAAATTGAATGCAAAAAGGATTTCTGTCTATGGTGATTCAGAGCTGGTGATCAAACAAGTAAAGGGAGAGTATCAAGCAAAGCATTCACGGATGAGAGCCTACAGAAATGCAGTCCTAGATATTTTGAGAATGTTTCCTGAATATACCTTGACAACAGTACCCCAGACTCAAAACATTATTGCATATTCACTCGCCACTGCGGCAAGCAATTTGAAGATCCCAATGAACTCCAGCAACAAGTTTGAAATTCATGTCAAACATCGGCCTGCTGTTCCAGATAATTTAAGGTATTGGCAAGTGTTTTGGGATGATAATGAAATCAATGCCTTTTTGCAGAATGAAGGAAAGTTCAAGAATGCTTCCATTGATGATGATTGTGATACCGATGAACAAGAGATTGAGGTGAATCAGATGGAGGTATTACAGCTGAAGGATAACATTATTCCTAGAGGTCTCATACCTTTAGAGGAGATTTTTGATCAGGATGATGTTGCAAGAAAACCAAGCTTGGTTCCTACCGACAAAGGAGTTGAAGATGTCAATCTCGGAACAACTGACAAGCCCAAGCTTGTAAAGCTATCAAAAGCATTGTCTCCCAAGGTAAAGGCCCAGTATGTTAGATTACTTTCTAAATTTTCTGATGTGTTTGCATGGTATTATTTAGATTTGAAGGTGAATGACAAGGATATAATTCAACATACTATTCCTATCAAGCCGGATCAAAATCCTTTCAGACAGAAGTTGAGAAGGATCAATCTAAAGCTGCTGCCATTCATTGGAAAGAGGTGAACAAATTGTTCAAAGCTGGCATCATTGTTCCAATCATATTTTCTGATTAGATTTCGAACTTGGTCCCGGTACGAAAGAAGACTAGAGAAATAAGGTTGTGCATAGATTTCCAGAACCTCAACAAAGTATCCTTAAAGGATAATTACCTGCTTCCAAAGATGGACCATATTCTGCAAAGAGTAGTTGGAGCATCATAGGTGTCACTACTCTATGGTTACTCAAGCTATAATCAGATCTTGGTGCATGAAAAAGACCAAGACAAAACTGCCTTCATAACACCTTGGGGAACTTTCCAGTATGCTAAAATGCCATTCGGATTGAAGAATGACAGAGTCACTTTCCAGCGAGCGATGGAAATCGCTTTTGCTAATGAGAAGGGTGTTTTCTTGGTTGTTTATTTAGATGATTTGATGGTATTTTCTGGTTTTGATGATGAATACTTGCACCACTTAAGGATTGTCTTTCAGAAATGTAGGAAGTTCAGGATTTCTCTCAAGCCCAAGAAGAGTCTTTTTGCCATGGACAAGGGTAAACTCCTTGGTCATATCATTTCTAAAGATGGTATTCACATTGATCCTTCAAGGGTGGAGGCAATTCAACATATAAAATTTCCGCGCAACAAAAAGGAGATTTAGGCTTTCAATGGTAAGATGAATTTCTTACGTAGATTTATACCCAATTTGGCTAAACATTTACGTGAAATGACTAATATGTTGAAAAAGGACAGCACTGTGAAATGGACCGAGGATGCCATGAAGTCATTCAATTTGGTAAAGTTTGCTTTGACCATAGTCCTAGTCTTGATTAGTCCAGATTACACTCATGATTTCATTATATTTTCATTTGCATTCGAGCAGACCATAGCTGTGGTATTGATGCAAAAAAGAGATCAGGTTGAGCAACCCATTGCTTTTTTCAGTAGGACTATTCAAGATGCTGCCTTGCGGTATAATATCATTGAAAAACAAGCGCTGGCTCTCATAAAAGCATTGAAGGATTTCAGAGTGTACATTTTGCATTCACATACCATAGCATATGTTCCTAATGCAACAGTAAAGGATGTTTTGATGCAAACTAATCCAGAGGGAAGAAGAGGTAAGTGGATAGCAACAATGTTGGAATATGATCTAGAGATTAAACCCACTAAACTGATCAAGGGACAAGGCTTAGCAAAACTGATGGTAGAATCAAATCTACATGCTCTGGACATAAATCTCATTGCAGCAATGTCGGAGGATGAAGATGGTGGCTCACTCATTCAAGTCTTAGAAATGTTTCTCCAATCACCGTGGTATTCTGATATAGTTTATGTTCTTCAGCATCTTTTTCCACCTCCTGGAATGTCAAGAAGAAAAGGTAGATCACTAAAACTCAAATCTGCAAAATTCTGCATTTTAAACAATGCTCTTTATTGGAAAGATCCGGGAGGGGTTCTTCTTAATTGTTTGGTTGAAGACGAAGCTCAACAGGTAATGCATGATTTTCATAGAGGTGATTGTGGTGGTCATTTGTTTTGGAAAACAACAGCTAACAAAGTGTTGAGAGCAGGATATTATTGGCTGATTTTATTTTCAGATTTGTATAAGACAGTGATGAGCTGCCATGAATGCCAAGTTTTTCAAGGAAAAAGGAAGTTGCTTCCTCTTCCTTTGAAACCAGTTGAAGTAAATGCACCTTTCCAGCAGTGGGGACTTGATTTCATAGGGAAATCCATCCTATATCATCAGCATAGCACCTATGGATCTTGACAGCTACCGATTACTTCACCAAGTGGATTGAGGCCATTCGGACAAGGCAGGCCACGAATACGGTAATTATCCAATTTTTAGTGTCTCATTTTGGTTGTCCTCACAAGATCATAACAGATAATGCAACAACATTTAAGTCCAAGAATATGGTGGAGTTTTGCAATAAGTACAATATTACATTGGGTCATTCCACAGCATACTACCCGCAGGACAATGGATTGGCCGAGTCGTCAAATAAGTCCTTCGTGAATATAATCAAGAAAATGTTGGAGGAAATAAGAAGAATCGGCATCGAAATCTTGTTAATGCCTTGTGGGTTGACAAAGTGAGCAGTAAGAAATCCATAAGTATGTCACCTTTTGAGTTGGTTTATGGTACTGATACAGTATTTCCTACATCACTTGCAGTCCCGGTCATGAGATTACTACAGGAAGCTGGCAGCGAAGAGGATGATATTCAGTGCAGAATTAATCAAATGATTCACCTTCAACAAACAAGAGAAGAGGTTTCCCAAAACACTTTCTGGTTGCAAGAGAAGATAAAGCAGATCTATGACTGCAAAACCAAAGTAGAAAAGTTTCAGCTAGAGGATGTAGTGCTGCGGTGGGATGCGCAAAATGAGGAAAAGGGAAAGCATGGTAAGTTTGACAATCTATGGAAAGGACTATACAAAATCTTAGCCTATCGAGGATAGAATGCCTTTTTGTTAAAGGAAATGGATGGTCAGGATTGTTCAAGAGGGCTAGTGAATGGTAGGCTCTTGAAGCATTACTACTTTTGAGGTTGTTTCCTGAAGTTACTACACCTTCATTGTATATACCAATTTGATTTTCCTTGCAAGTTTTCAAGTACACTGTCATTTGAGCTTGGGGCCCGAAGTGAAGGCTATAAAGTTTAAATGATTAGTGTCAAGTTTGGTTGATTTGGTTTATAGTCAAGTTTTGAGTCAGTTTGGTTGAGAGTCAGTGTTCAGTTGTATTGAGTCATTTTTCACTTTTTTTGTTTTGTTTTGACCGTATTTCCCAATGGATGAGGCACTTGGTCTACGGTGTTCTTGACACCTCCAAGGAGCTGCCATCCCCAATAAGGCCAATGTTAGTGTCAATATCTGCATACTTCCATCAAGGATCAAAATTCACTCTTTCCATTTTCATTTTAGGGGTCCCATACTGAAAATTTTGCATCATTCCATTAGGTCATGATATATTGATCCATTGATGGTTGTTTTCTCTTCAAAAAATCTAAATTTTTCCCTCATAGAGTATACTTGCTGATCCTTCTTCAGATTGTCTTCAATTATGGTTTCATAATCAATCCGCAATCATGATTTCATTAGGTCTTAGGGTTTCACCACCGAGGTCAAAAGTTTGATGTCAAAAGGTAAATAAAGGTCAGCAAGGGTATGAGGATGACTGATAAAACAAGAATGATGATTTGTAAGTCATAAGTTATTGAGTTATTATTTAACCTAATGTAATTTTCACCTCAAAAACATGTTTTTGAGGTGAAAACATAGTATTTTAAGTTTATTTGTATTTCATATGTAATTTTAAGTTCCTCTATGTAATAATGGATCTTAGCTGCACCAGAGCATTTCTCCTTGTTGCAAGACAAACAAACCTTGCAAAATTCAAGTCAACTTGAGCATTCATCCACCTGTCAAAAAGGAAAGGGTCAGAAAATCAAGAGAAATTAAATGAAAAGGTGAAAGTGACAAAAACATTAGCAAAGGGGGTTTGAGGAGCTAAATATTAAATTCAAGGGTGTATAAATATCTTCTTGCCTTCATATCTTCTTTATTTCCCTTTTACCCCGCATTGAGCAAACCCCAGCAGTGTTTTTTACAATTTGAGGTCGAATCAGCAGAAACAGTGGAGGCATTGTGTGTTTCCTCTTGGCGCTATGCACTCCCTTTAGGTGCTACGGACTACCTTCAGGCACTGCGCACTCCGCAGAAGCATTGCACACTTCCTCTGGGCGCTGCGCTTTTGTCCAGTTTTGCCCATATTCATTCTTCAACGTTCCTAATACATCCTCATTCTTAAAAAAAGTAAGTACCCTCTTCAAAATATCATTTTACCTCTCCTCAAAGTTATTTCCTCAATGTCTGAAAAATGAAATCAAGATTGGTGTTAGTCTCACATTCAAAACCCTAGTTTTTCTCCTAAACCCTGATTTTTGCAAACAAGCTTCCCATTTCCCAAAAATACCTAATCAATACCCTATATCCCCTTTCAAAGACCTTTATCCCTACACCCACTGGACTCCCATCTACCTTTCTCTTTTTTTTTTCCTTCCTAAACACTTGCATTCCCCTACCATTTACTTAGGGTTTCATAACAAAGACACCATGGTTGATGAAGAATATAGGCCACATAGTGAAGAAGAGGGATCCGATAGAGAGGGAAACATAGAGCAGAGAAGGCCACATAAAGGAGGGAAAATCCACATGTTTGAGCCCACAGATCTCAAAGAGCTCCTAGCTTCTCCTATGACAGTGACATTCTTCAAATGGTTAGGGTGTCTTGAGTTTTTTGAGCAGGTCCAAGAAGTCCAGTACCACCCTGAGTTGACTAGGCTTTCCATAACCAAAATTCAAGATAACCAAGTCACTCTTGCAGGAATAACCTTCACATTCTCTGCTGCCATCATATCAGCTGCCACCGATATTCGAAAAGTTGGGGAAAAATGGTTCAAGCAGAGTGAAATAGAAGCACATTTTTATGAACCATACATCAAACCTAGGTACATAAGTGAAAGAAAAGGCTATTTCCCTTTCTCATACCTCCTTGACAGATATGCACCTATGATGAGGATTATAATGAAGTATTTTTCATGTGAGGGTAGGTTCTTTAGGGTCTATTAATCGTACATCCAGTTACTTATGCATTTCACTAGGGTTAAAATGCTCAATATACTCTACTATCTTTTTAGGAGTGTTGAGAAGATGGCTTACATTGCCCAAAAAAGAGAATACAAAGATCAAATGAAAAGCTTATTTCACCATTCCCTCATAAAGATCATAGTTCTCTATCACCTTAAAGAAATTAACATTTCATGGAGTGAATTTATAGCTAACCCCATTTTCACTCAAGTTTCCACTAAAAATGTTCAAGGCATTCCATTATCATCTCATCCACCATCACCCCCATAATCACCATTCCATGGACCTATTCTTTCATCTAACAGGAAAGAGGACAGTGACAAAGAACAAAGTGATTAGGGTCAAAGCAGCAAGCTTGGAGGGACTAATTTAGGTACTATGGTGCACACCTATCAGAGAGGAAATAGGAAAGTGTTTGCCCCACAGATTTTGGGAGGGGCCTTTCTCTCTTCATCAGCAAAGAAGGCACAAAAAGGTAAGACAAATATGGTTGAAACAGAAATGAAAAAACAGGAAGAAGACCCCATGAAATTGAGCAAGATTTTGACTTAATGGACTTAGATGAGGAATATGAAAAGGAAAATACCAAAATGATCCTCAAAGAGCAAGAAGCATTGATAGGTGAGTTTCAGGTGAAACTACAAAGAGCAAAATACATCATATCTTATTATGAATAGGAAAATAGGCAAATGGAGCTCAAGCATGAGCTTATGGAAGTTCAGCTCATCAAAGCTAAAAGGGAAGATGAAAAGACTAAAATCCAACTTCAGGAAGCCTATGGTGACTATGGTGAGCCCATGGAGGAAAAAATTCCCAGGAGGAGGCCTAGGACTAGAGGCCTAAAGAGAGCTTTGGAGCTTGAAAGAGAAAAAGAAGCTCAACTTGCCAACCAACTCACCTTAAATGAACAATTTGGCATAGTGATGAATGAAAACCGGGAATATTGGCTTGAGAGGGCTAACACTCATCTTAAAGACTTGTTAGCTAAATCTAATAGAGATACGGAGGTTCAAAGAAGAATGGCCAAATACTATGCCATGAGAAACAAAATTGCTAGAGCCAAGCTCAAAAGGGCTCATGATAAAATTGAGGCCTTAACTCATCAGAAGGAGAAGGAAAATCTTGACCTATTGGTGGAGGCTTCACTCCATTCTTAGTCACCTTTAACATCAGCTATTTCAACAATTTTTGAATACCCTAAACTCAGTTTTTTCTTTTTAGCATTTCCTGTTTTCTTCAGGTAATTTTTGTATCAGTCCCTTGGTCAAACGCACACTTTTTGGGGGCATATTTGGGAGGAATGGCCACCACCATTGGATTCAGAAGACCATTTACACTCAAGAAAACCATGTGTCCAGATTTGGAAGTCAAAACTTTTAGGTGGAAAAGGAAAAACACCACCTAAAAATCATGTTTCTGCCTATTTTCTGAGCCAGGCGCTCTGCGTTTGAGAAGTCTTGGGAGATTGCCGTTTTGGAGGGGTAAATCAAGCTCAATTTGGAAACTAGGGGCATTTTTGGAAACCAGACAGGATAAGCTTTCCAATGAGCTATCCTGAGCTAGATTTGGACATCAGGAAGGTAGAAAAAACTCACCCTGAAGATGGCATTGTGCACTTCCTTCAGGCGTTGCGCGTTTGACACTGGCACTGTGCATTTGACAGGCAGCCAAATTTTTCATTGTTTCTCCCAGAAAATACTTTTCCCCTGTGGGATTTTGATTTTTCACTGATGTAATTCATAATGATGATGTAATTAAAGTGCATTTTTGTTACCTATGGTAGATACATCAGATGAATGACCTAAGTGGCATGTAATGAATTAGTTTGCTTCATATTAGGGATGAGTCAGTTTGACCACCCTTGACATTAGCTATCAGTTCAGTCTTTTATGCAACTGATCCTCCTCTCATGGATTCGACCCCTGAGGCTAGGATTAGTTGTTTTGAGGCCTATATCATGTAGTTTCTCAGTCATTTTATGGTTTGGAATCAATGTGGATGCTTAGAGCTTGATTATACACCTTTGTAAGCAATTTGGAAGGAAATTAATAAGAATTGTAGCTATTTTATGGGATCCCTATGGTATGGAGTTCTAGTACAGTTTCTTATTCTGTGATTATATGTTTATATGTTTTATGTATGCCATCAATCATTTCATTGCTTCTAGTTGAATGTTTTCAAGTTTAATAGGTAGAATCCATTGCATCAGTGCTCTGCCTTGGGAAACTATTCACCATTTCATGTTTTCTGTAGTCCAAGAAGGATCCATGATTGTCATATGCCCTTCTTATCTTCTCACCAGTCTAAAACAGCTCACCCATCAAGCCTAAGAGTGCTAAAGCCTCTGCCTACCTTGCCCCATAGAACGCCCTGCATTTCTGACCTAATTTCCCAGACCTAAACTGCCCAGCTCCTCTTGATCCGGCAAAACCCCTACAAAATCTAATCAAAACTTTCATGCTACTATACCTAGCCTAAAATCCTTTACCTGATCCAGTCATATTGACTGAGATCCTTACGGAGGGAGCCCTCTCCTGGCCTAGTAGGGCTAGCTACTTGGCTAAGCTTGGTTTGTGGTTACCTTGACATTGCCTCCCTTTAGCCTGAGGTCAATCTAGGTGATAACACCTTGTACTGGCTATTGCCATTGAAGGCCTAGGTCCTAGAAACATTAAGACTATGAGTTGCTGCTTGCTGAAAAATAGAGCTAACCTTATTTCTCTATGTTAGATCTATTGCCACAGTCATTAACGAGTAAGAGTGAACCCATTGACAAACAGAGGTTTCCCATTCATAGTATAGTGGGTGCCCCTTGTCCTAACAAACCCATTTCCTCTACCTACAGCTTGCTGAAGAAAGCTAAGAAAGAGCAGACCTGATTTTAAAATGAGGAAATTTTAAAAGGCTCTTCGAGAAATGAGGAAATAAAAAAAAAGAAAATGAATTTTAGGCAGGGAAAGTTCAGTCATGTCTATAGTATATAATGCAATGTGTTGGTGGAAATATAATAAAGACTAGTATTTTTGAAAGAGTGCTTTATAAAATTTTTATCTAAAATTATATAAAATGATAAGTTTTATTCTTGAGTAATATTTCTTTTAATTTATTTTAAAATTTTATATATATAGGTTATGCCTGGCATTCTTTGAACATATGTTAGAAAAACTAACAGAGTCCTCTAGCATGTCATTGTGGATTGCATCGGTCATCTCCATGCATCCTTGATTGTGCTGACAATGAATCATCAATTGCATGACACTATTCAACATAAATTATTTCATTGGCATTTCTTGGCAGTCCGAGGTCCACAAAAATGAGCATTGTTTAGTATCATATATGTAACAAAATTCATAATAGAACATGTTTTGAAAAGTTTACGTAGCCATATCATAGCTTGATCATAGGGTCAAGCTTTTCGATTTATGGGCTATGACTCATCTAGAGTTGAACTGGATTTTGTTGTTAGCCAATTTGATGAGTTCAGGAGTACCTCCTCGGCTTTTTCTTTCGTAATATTGGGGTTTCTGGAAAGTCAAGAAATCACCAAATTACTTACCCTTAGCGAGGTTAAAGGGTGCTTGCAAAGGGGAACACAACCTAAAATTGATTGGAGAAGATGAGAGTACATGCTCTCATATAATAGTAGGTATATAAGAATGTATGGCTGAGCATTCCTTACGCTAGACTTATACCACCATATGCTGAAATGAATGTAGACGTATACCACTAAATGCATTACCAAACTTGCAGAAACTAGTAAGAATCATATTATGAGTAACATTGTTAGAAATGAAACCAATTTTTAGGAATTTTCCTGACAACATAACAACCTGATCAAGCAAATCCTTACAAAGACCATTCAAAATTTCAGAATTGTATTATAAGTGACTATGTCAGGAATATTTCCTATTGCAGTAAGGCTATCCAACAACTTAAAATCTTGATGAATCATCTTAGTGATGCGAAGACCATTAATCCATGTATTATATGTAAAAGAGTGCACCCATTTGAGGACATTGTGTTCATAATTTCGACAACCTTGCTCATGTTGGTTGTCTTACATTATTCATGAATTTAAGTGTTGTAGGTAGCAACATCAAGAACCAAATCGTTGTTATGCATGAGGAAATAGAGCCTATTTTCCATATGTACCCTTTTTTGCTTACAAATACCATTAATGAGCATGTTCTTAGTGAAAATATCTAGGACAAGTCCTTCTTTACAATGCCCACCAATCAACGAATTGCAGGTGAAATTGTTAGGGAAAATGTGCTTATTGTTTTCATTTCAATGAAGTGTGCATGGGCCTTCTGCATGTTTCTTTTCTTGCAATGCTCATTGATGAAATCAGGGTAGACATAGACATCAAGAAAATGTAGTTTTTCTTCCATTTCAACCCATAGCTTGAAAGATGGTCATATATCTCCTTTCTTAAAATGCCCATCAATTAGTTCAGGAGGCATGTATGTATTCAATTTCTTGGAAATACTTGTCATTAATATATTCCAAATATGAGTTAAAGGAGTAAGACCTTAATTCCTCAATGCTTCAAGAATCCTGGTAGCTTCTGCATGTTTGCTTGCTTACAAAGATCATATATTAATGTAGTATAAATAATTATGTATGGATTAAAAAAAAAATTCTCACTAATTTATCAATGAATTCAACTACCTTGTCGAAAATGCTTTATTTACAATACGCAACAATATATTTTATTTTTTTAAATATTGAAAATAAAATGCATGATATTCATCATTATATCATCTATAACATAACAAAAATGTAACAATTTTTTCCTCAACCACCACACAGTGTCTAAAATGGCAATAATGTGGCAGTTTCTTCCAACAACTACCACACCATCTCTGGAGTGCCACAAAGTCTCTAAAATGGCAGTAATGTGGTAGTTTTTTCCAACAATCTCCACACCATCTCCAATGTGGAAGTAGAATTCCTGTAATAAACAATAATTTTCAAAAAGCTAAGATTGAAACTTTTAATTTTTGGCATTAATGTATCCTTTCCACTTTATATAAAGTGTGTGGATATGTTAATAAAGGAATTAAGGGAAGGACAATGACAAAATTGACACTGTCAACATCCATGAATGATAAAGTCCTTGATACATTCATGATTGATGATTGATGGAAATGGCCATTACATCATTGATGGGGCTGTGTCATACATTGTGATAAAGTTAGAGTAATTCAAGTTGTGAAGAGAATGAGTTGTAAGGTTCCCTTGTGTTGTATTAACCCACTCAAAATATGAAATCATTCTCTCACCTCATGTATGAAATGTCCTATCAGGACCCTTAAACCTTGAATCTAGAGAAGGGCTAAAACCAGATAATTAATAATTCCCAATTTTCTTACTGCCTGAACACTATTTTCATCCAACCAGAAGTGCAGATTTCCATCTGCAAGCCAACTGGGAAGAGTGTCCACTACAGTTAGGGAAAAAGTGTGATGATTTCCATCCATAAACTATCCAAGGAATGAGGTTACCTCAAGGTCATATGTGGGAATATTGAAAGCCCCAATGCCCATAACTGGTTGATATAACATATATTGGAGGCTCCCTCCATACAGAATAGGAAAAGGCCACATAGTACCCTCAACATACCCATCTATGACAACAAATTTTTCCCTAAAATCTCCATTGTCAATGCCATTGGTCAGGTTGTTGGCATTTACATAATCATATGGGAATTTTGACCACCAATATTCATCATATGTATAGGATGACACATAAATTTCAACAACAAACCTATAGACATTTGATGGTACTTGCAATTTCTATGACTAAATATCAGATGTATTCTGCACCAAAAACCAATGCCCCCCATTGGTAGCTGAGGGTTTTGAAATTGGGAGGATCAGACGTGCTGGTCCATAATATTTGGGATTCTAGGTAATACGGTTTTCAAAAAAATGGAAAGAGATGTTGACATGGAAAACACCCTCATGAATCTTAAGTGAATTATCCAACATTACAACCAAATTTTGGGACTTATTTAGTAATGTAGAATACCTGGTTACATCCTTGCTGACCTCCCATATAATAGAAGAAGTTTCAAACTAAACTGTTCTTGTTCTGAAAATGAAATGTAAAGATACTATATTGTTGTCAATTGAAATGTTTTTTATTTAAGATTTTCATTATGGAAGGGAAACCTAAATATATGCTCTTTTAATTGAAATTAATACCTTCTATTCAAATTTGATCACTGCATAACACTGTTTAAAGTCCTCTCCAGCCCTTCTCCAAGCCCTTGAGTTTGGCCGCTTTGACAGGAGAAAGACCACTTATTATCTCTGATTAATTCCATAATAACAGGAAGATCAGTAGAATAATGACTCTTCCTATTAGATAATTCTCAGGGCCTATTCATTCTTTGAAACTGTATCTTTCTGCATTTCCAGACATGCTCTGGTTCAACCGGTGGAGAATTCAAAGAATTTGCAGTAATGATCCAGCTATTAGGTTTGTGTTTACAACTGTAGGGATTGTATATGAAAACATGAATGTCTTCCACATACTCACATTCACTCTTTTCTAGATAGGTAATTCTAATTCCAATGGCTGTGCATGATTAGTACTAAATATGTATCTCTTCCACAATAGATATATTAGTACTCAATATATACCTCTCTCGTTGTATATAATACTAGTTGGCTCGGTCGTGAGCAAGCAGAGGAGGGTGAGGCCCATCAATGTCACAGTAATCAAAGCCGAACCAGACATTGTTGGGTAGAAACGTTCTGAGTTAAAACATATCAGAAGCAAGGGCAAGGAGGCCATTTTGGTGTTTGGAGAGGACTTTAGCCCACCCGGGTCTCCAGTCATCAGCCCCAACACGCTTGAGGTAGAGATAGCATATGCCTCTCTACATGCATGGCCCTTCAACCTCAAACTTATTGATTGAACATCTGTCAAAGGGCTTGTACTGAACGTGAGTCCCACCTTGTTTCTGGTGCCCTGATCTGTGATTGAACACAAGCTGGGGATGCTTCAGATGGGCTGCCACCATGTGGTTTCCCAGTGAATCACCAAATCTCACACCCATTTGGTCGGCTGTTTCTATTGATGGAGCACAAGTCGTTTCGATCTCGATTGCATAGGAGAAATTTTTTGACCTAGGTTGTCATTGATGTCAATATGGAAATATTCTAGATACTAGATGATGATATGAAACCAAGGGGAAGCAGAGAAGATCCATGAAGAAATAGGAGCAAGGCCATCAGGAAAGCCAAGCCATGAGTAAGAGTCTGTTAATGGAGGAGTTAACAAAGGAGGCATATCAAAGCTATCACTTATGCTTAAGAGTATTGTAGAATATCAGAGCAAGAGAGGCATATCAGAAAAGACAGAAGCCATCAAGGTATGACAGTATCAGAGAAGTTCATTGAATGAAATTGCAAAGCCAAAGGAAGACATTGGAGCAAGAGGAGCCACATTGGAGGAGCATCGCATGTAATACATGCCCAAGAAGAACCGAGAAGAAGAATTCATCAAAAGAGGAGTTAATGCATCAGAGGAGTATTGCAGAATATCAAAGCAAAGCATATCGGAGGAGCATAAAAAGAGCTATCAGAGCTACAGAAGGAGCCATATCGAGGGTATCAAGGGTAATATATGCCAAAGAAGAACTATCAGAATCCAAAGGAAGACCAACCAGAGGAGCATAGAGGAAGAGCGGAAGAGTACAAAGAGCGGAGGACATAAAGGAAACAACAAAGAAATATACACTATTGGAGGCAGAGTATATCTATCTATATATATATATATATATATATATATATATCTATATATATATATATATATATATATATATATATATATATATATATATATATATATATATATATATATATATATCGGAGAAATCATATCGGGGGGGGGGGGGGGGGGGGGTTCTATTATGTGCCACTACTTGAAACCCGCCGAATGCGATATATAAGTGTGGACTCGATGATATATATGTCCGGGTGTATAAACAGTTGAAGTCCGGCTAAGTGGTTCAAAGTGGGGTTTTTCAGTGTATTTCATATATTCCGGCTCTAAGGCTTGCCACATTAAAATATGCGATTGCAATATATATATATATATATATATATATATATATATATATATATATATATATATATATAATTGCGATACGTATGCGGACCCGCTGCGACATTATAAAATTCCCTATTGATATATCGCATCCGTGGTAATCGCAATATATAAAGGGTTGTCACCCCAAAAGTGCCAATTGAAAGTACGTGGACCCACTGCAACATTGTAAAATGACTTAATACTATATCGCATCCACCATATCGTAAGTGTTTAAGGCCTTGCCGCATTGAAAGCGTTGATTGCGATATATACACACGGACCCGAAGGGTATATCAACTGCGGCTTAATATAATATCGCGTCCAGTAGGGGAATCGGCCATCGGCCATTGGTGATGTTATGGGATCGACTTATAAAAGACTTCCGGAAGCCATGACTACTGATTGTGATAACGTTGTGGAGGAGCAAACTCGATGAAGTTATAGATGCGGGCGTAATGCATTTGAAGTTTGGCCTTAAGCATTCGGTCGGGTTTTTCCATGTATTCCTGTGTATTTCAATAAATGTATTGCCCGAGGTTCTTAAGGCCAAATGCATAAATAAACGCTTCTAATAGTTTAGTGGGCCTGAACAACTGTGATTGTGATTGCGATTGTGATGTGGCATGTGGGGCCTCCATGTTGTTATAGTCTCTCTGTAAATAATGAAGTCTAATGTATGAACATTATTAAAGAAAAAAGGGGACCTCTCTGATATTTTTTAATAAGCATCATTTCTATTGTAATTCGGCCCCTCTTTGCTCTTGAATGTGTCCTGTGAAGCATTGATTAATTCAAATAGGCAGAGGAAGCTAAGGCGACCAAAGGATCAGGAAGTCAAAGAAGTAAGCGAGCGCATAGGAAACTACAGTGACTGAGGAGGGAAACCAAAAGGTTGAATGAGAATTGAGGAAGCGGAAGCTCAAGCAAGCAAGGAGGAAGCCAAAAGGTCAGGCGCATCAGGCATACAAAAATAGAGAACAAGGAAAGTTTAAAGTTGTTAAAAAACTGGAAGAAACAGAGGCAATCATAGGTCCAGCAGAATAGAACAGGGCCGAAGGTCCAAAAGGATAGGAAGCATTCAAAGGATGAGCATCTCTGTTGATCATGTTACCCTGTGAAAGACTCAGACTTGTGATGAATTAATCAGGTACACAATGCAGTCTGAAGAACAATTATGCGATGTAATAAATAAAGCTTTATCTAACATTGTTTGAAGGGAGAAGTAGCCAGTAGAGAAGCAGTCATGCTGAAGCATTTACTGTGACAGTTAGAACAGATCCTTGAATAGAAAGTTGGTTCTTATGCAGATCTTAGTGCAACTAATAATAGACTCACTAAAGTTGTGTGGAGACATTATCAGAGATCATGAAGGCTATTGTAGACTCTGTGTGGATAGTATGAAGAGTTGTAAAGACTCCTTCATAAGAAGACTAGTTTCCATTGATGTTGTAGCATGGAGACTAAAGTGAAGCTGTAAACAGACAGAACTCAGTAAAGAAGAGTTCTGAGAGTAGAACATTACTATCAAACATGCCTTGACAAGATTGGTTCAGAACCCTTGGGGTTGGTGCCTCAGAAGTAGGAAGGATTGGTGTCCTTGGGATTGGTGCCTTAGAAGTAGGAAGGATTGGTGTCCTTGGATTTGGTGCCTCAGGAACTAGAAGGATTGGAGTCCTTGGGAGTTGGTGCTCCTAAGTCCAAGATTGTTGCCTTGGAAAAACAGAGTTGGTGCTTTGGAGGTTGGAGCCTCACAAAAGTCCGAGTTGGTGCTTGGAAACTAATTGCAACCATTTATATATTGTATCTATTTTATTGCAAATATTATATTAATAAAAGCATCTATACTTGTTGTTCATCTTGTGTTCTGAATATAAACATTTTAACTAGTAAAACAATAGTTGAAAAAGAAACACTGATTCATCCCCCCTCTCAGTATTTCCAACAATTGGTATCAGAGCCAGTACCTTCATTCAAAGCCTAACAGCTTGAAGGTTGATCTTTAGAGAACAAATGGCGAAGTCAAGGAAGAAAGTCTCCAATCCTCCTAAGGATATGTCCCCCTCTACCGCTAAAATAGAAGACAACCAATTTGAGGAGGCTCCATGGTTCAATGGGAACTTTAATATATGGGAAGCAAGAATGAGGAATTTCTTTTAGACTCAAGTCATTGAAATCTGGAAATCAGTGATTGTTGATAGCAGGATGGATGGAGAATCCAAGTAGCACAATGAAAAAGCAATGAAGGAAATCTTGAATGGGCTACCCGATTCTATAAAGAACAATCTAGGAAAATATTCATTAGCAAAGGGTATGTGGGACAAATTTCATGACCTTCACTCAAAAGTAGCATTGACCATGATCATTAGTCAAGAAGATGATGGAAATCAAGAAGGAAATCCAGAACCAATAATTGGAGTTGAAAATGAGAATGATGACATCAAAGCTAAAGCAGACCTAGAAGATGAAGAGAATGAAAAATATTTTGTAGAAGATCTCCTCGCTCAACTTATGGTTGCCATGGAAGAGATTAACAATTTGAAAAATGAAAATGAGGAATTTAAGAAGATAACACTGACTGGTGACCAAGATCAAACAAGGGAGAAAGTTGACCTTGCCAAGCTTAAGAAGGAATTTCATCAAAGAAAGCATCATGAAGAAATCATATCCATGACAAATCAATTGGATAAAGCAAAGAAACGAGAAGATACCTTGTCAAGTCAACTTGAACTAAGGCACAAGAGCTTGAACAAACTTGAAGAAGAGATTGGTCAGTACAGGGTAGAGGTCTGCTCTCTCAAATCTCAACTACAAGAAGCAAGGAAACAAGCACAAGGAGCTGAGAAGACAATGGAAGCATTGGAAATAATAGAAGGACAGGTTGATGAAGTAGGAAAGGAAAGAAACACCATGATATGTCAACTAAAAGAAAAGGATGAAGAAATCTTAAAATTAAAATATAACATCAAACTGTTGAAAATAATACTGAGAGGGGAGGTGAATCAGTATTATTAGATCAATAATTTAATTTTCAAAACTAATTTGTATACACTACTTCAGCTCAGTGAACTAGTGTGTATACGCAACTATACTTAATGAAACTAGCGTATATGCAGAGATCTTTTGATTTACCCAAATTATCATGCATTGAAATTTAACCAGTATATCAGGAATTCATTAGACAGTGCAGTAAAAGCAGAATAAAGCATCACACAACACACAAGAACACCAAGATATAAGGTGGAAACCCAATGAGGGTGAAAACCACCTGCTGCTGTCGTCTCTGTCTTCTTTTAATAATAAGAAAAATCTATTTACAATTTTTGTACTGGTGCAGTCTTATACCAGTACGTAGGCTTCTACTTGAAGAAGGATACAACCTTCTCTCATTCTCTAGCTTCTATTGGAAGGGACTACAACACCCTAGCTCTTGTACTAGCTGATATGTTTACTAGTATGTAGGTGCCGACTTACAGAAGGCTACAACCTTATCTTTTCTTCCAAGGACCACGTTTCATAAATTTTCAGTCTGGATCCATCAACAACATCATTCAATCATCAAATATATCTGCATCAACCAATCTCCTTTTGAGCCAACCACAACCAAATCAATCAATCACTTTGACAACCCATCAATCTGATCTTTCAGAATGCTATCACCAGAATACAGTAACTAGAACCCAGAACACTGCAACAGCAAACAAAAGCAACTAAAACATATTTTATAAGGTATACGCTACTTTCATGTGTCGAACTTGCGTGCATACGCACTTTCCTCAAAGCGAACCAACGTACAGATCTGCAAATCAAATTTATGATGTATACGCTTCTTTGATATGCAGAACCAGCGTGTATATGCCCCTTTTCTAAAGTGAACTTGCGTATAGATCTATAAATGATGATTTAAACATTACAACTATTCCAGACTTCAGTCATACCCAAATCATCATATTTACAGACTACAACATGCGCTAGTTATTCAGATACATGATCAAACCACATAAAGATAATTCATTTCAAGCCTTAAGATCCTGATACATCATTAGATCTTATCCTTCATCAAATGCTAAGGTTCATCCTTGGTTCAGATCAAGCACAACACCATAAGCCAATAACCTGCATATTAGATCTCACACTTCATCAGATATTCGATACTTGCACACCTTGGCCTAATGATCTTCTCCTCCTTTTATAGTTTGTATGCCTTTCTCAATACCATGGACCAAAACCACTTAGGACCAATACCTTGGACCAAATACCTAGGGTCAATACCTCGGACCCGATACCTTGGACCAATACCATGGATCAAAATACCATGGACCAAATACTTCGGACCAAAAACTTAGTTTTCCAAGGTATATGCGCTTTTCCTTTGTGAAAGTGCATGTGTATGTATACGCGACTTGTATACAGTGAACCCGCGTGTATACGTGGCTTGGCCAATGTTGAACCTACATATACCTCTCTTTCTTCATTCTGTGAAGTCAGATCTATAACTTTGTGCTGTTAACCTACTGTAATGTGATCTGTCATCCGAGTGAGTTGCCATCAAGGACAACACCTGTGTCATAATGCCAACAATCTCCCCCTTTATACTTGATGGCAACACCAAGTCACTCTCCCCCTTTGTCATTAAGGGCAAAGGGTCATGCTCCCCTTGAGTACATGCTGAATTCTCTGATATGCTGAAGTGTGCTGATTGAGCTCCCATGGTCGAGTCCATGCTCCCCCTGAGCACAAGCAAAGTATGCAAAAGTTGTTCTAAAAGAATAACATGACTCTATACACACATCTCTAATGACCTTCCTATCACCAATGACTCATACATACATCCATCTACCAACCAAGTGGGAATATACCAAATTTGACTCATCCACCCAACCAAGTGGGGATATACCAATTTTTTTACTCATCATAAAAACAAGAAACATTACATCATCTATCCCATGCATAGTGGGGTTACAAATTAAGTCTTTTCATGACATTTACATTAAATGATATACATGACATATATAACTGAGACCAAATATCTGAAACAAGACCATGATAGTCATTAGCAACTATCATACACCATGTATGATCTACTCCATAAGCATCTGACAACCGCATCCAGACTAGCAACCTGTATATGTCCATTAAAAGAATCACCTGAAGAAAAAACAACTATGTGGATACCAAATGCCAACAATGCATTATTAGAAGCATATGCTCCCCCTGAACTTGTGCCAGATGTTCATTGTCAGATCTGATCATTGCATATATCAGAAGAGTTATCAAGGCATCATCGTCAAACAGACATACATCAAGTTATCAACACTTATGAGAGCCAACATATTTCCACATGTCATCAACAAATTGTAACCATCATCAAGCAGAGCAGATAATTCACTGAACCATATCAGACCCATTTCTCTTGAGTCTGGCCCACTGCTTTTCTTCAAACCAACATATGCGCGAATGTACCCATAGAAACTAGCGTATGTACGTGACTAAACTTCATGAAACTTGTGTATACCAACCTTTCTTAAAAATGGATTTTAACAGCAGGATGATGCAGCAACTACTCCCAGCTTCTGTTTGAGATATTCAAATGTCTCTTTGGGCAGTGGTTTAGTGAATATATCAGCAACCTGTTCACGTAGAAAATTATATTTGATGGGTATGTGCTTGGTCTTGGAGTGCATGACTGTATTCTTTGAAATATTGATGGCACTTGTATTATCACATAGAATGGAGATGGGTGGAGTACATGTGATCTGAATGTCTTGCAATGTTTGCATAATCCAAAGTAGTTGTGTGCAGCAAGATGCAACAACCACGTATTCTGCTTCAGCTATAGATAATGCAATTGAACTTTGTTTCTTGCTGAAACAAGACACTAACCTGGAACCCATATAGAATGCACCACCACTAGTTCTTTTTCTGTCATCAACACTTCCTGCCCAATCTGCATCTGTATATGCATGAAGTGTAAGATATGTATCTCTAGGATACTATAAACCAAAGTTCTGTGTTCCTTGAAGATATTTGAAAATCCTTTTGATTGCCTGAAGGTTTGATTCCTTTGGATTTTCTTGAAATATTCCAACTATTCCCACTGCATGCATGATGTCGGGTTAGGTACCTGTTAGATAAAGCAGACTGCCAATCACGGATCTGTAAGTTGGTTGATGTACTGCTGATAATTCATCATTTGAGCTAAGACTGCATCCTGTTACCATTGGGGTACATACTAGTTTAGAATCTTCCATGCTGTACTTTTTCAGGATCTGTTTGAGATATTTGGTTTGTGAGAGAAAAATACCATCTTTATTTTGTTGAACTTGTAGACCAAGAAAATAGGTGAGCTCACCAAGCAAGGACATTTCAAATTCTTGCTGCATTACTGAAGCAAATTTCTGACTCATGGATTCTTCATTGCTACCAAAAATGATATTATCAACACAAACAACAATTATTAGCAATTTACTAGTGTCAGTGTTTTTATAGATTGCTATCTTTTGACCCCTTTGAAAAACCCTGTTGGTGGAGTACTTGTCAAGACAGTAATACCAGGACCTGGGAGCCTGTTTTAGACCATAAAGAGCCTTTCTGAGTTTGCATACAAGTTTGCATCATTTCCAAGAATGAATCCTTCTGGTTGTTCAATATATACTTCTTCTTCTAAGTCTCCATTAAGAAAGGTAGATTTTACATCCATTTGGTATACTTTGAATTTCTGAAAACTAGAAAGAGCAAGAAACATTCTTATGGCTTTAGGTCTAGCAACCGATGCAAAAGTTTATTCAAAATCTATACCTTCTTGTTGAGCATATCCTTTACAAACAAGTCTAGCCTTGTTTCTAATGACTTCTCCATTTTCGTTCAACTTGTTTTTGAATATCCATTTAATTCTTATGATGTTCTTATCATGAGGTCTAGGAAATAATTCCCAAGTATTATTCTTTTCAATTTTCTCAAGTTCTTCATTCATGGCCTTGACCCAACATTCATCTTTACATGCTTCATTTACATTTTGAGGTTCGGTGGAAGATAGTAATGCTAGATAGCTTGAGGCTTCTGCAATAGTTCTTCTTGTCTGCACACCTGCCCCTTTTCCCCCTAAAATTTGAGTTTCTGGATGATTTTTCTGAACATACCTGGATGGAGTCTTTTCTTCTACCGTTATCTCTTCCTCTGGTGCTTCATTGGTTTCTTCTTCAGAATCAGTGTGATTTGATGTGGGAAAATGATCCTCATCTTCTTCATTGTCATAATCTTCGGTTTTTATTTGTTTTGGATTTTTGCATGCTTCATCAACCACAACATCAATACTTTCAATAATTTTCCCAAGTCTTTTATTATAACATTTATATCCTTTACTTCGAGAAGAGTAACCAAGAAGAATACCTTCATCTGCTCTGGGTTCAAACTTACCAAGTTTTTCATTAGTCCTTTTGATGTAACATTTGCTTCCAAAAACTTTGAAGTATTTTACAGTAGGAGTCTTACCATACCAAAGTTCATGTGGAGTTTGAGTGCTGTTTACCCGAACATTTGCTTGGTTGAGAATAGTGACGACGGAAAATGCAGCTTCACCCCAGAAGGTTGCAGGAGTTCTAGATTCATCTAGCATAGCTTGAGCCATTTGTTGAACAATTCTGTTCATCCTTTCTACCACTCCATTTTGCTGAGGAGTCCTTGCAGTGGAGAATTGCCTTTTTATTCCATGTTCTTCACAAAAGTCAAAGAATTCATCCAAGGTAAATTCTCCTCCTCGATTAGATTTGAGGCATTTGATTTTGTGATCTGATTCATTTTCAAACAAAGACTTGAAGGCTTTGAACTTTTCAAATGCTTCATATTTATGCTTTAGAATACCTATCCAACACATTCTGGAAAAATCATCAATGAAAAAAATAAAGTATTCTTCTCCACGAGGTGACTTTTTCCTTGATGGTCCACATAAATCAGTATGAACAAGTTCAAGAGGCTTACTAGTTGACCCTTCCTTTTCGATGAATTGAGATCTGGTTTGCTTACCGAATTGACATGATTTTCATATAGTATTTTTAGGAATGTTGATATCTATAAGATCACGAACATCCTAGAATCTGCATGCTTTTCTTATTTGAGAAAAGCTTAGATGTCCCAATCTTCTGTGCCATAGCCAGTTTTCATCATTTTTGCTTAGATAGCACTGTTGTTGTCCTCCCTTGAGTATGTATAGGTTGTTTGGAGTTCTTGTACCTTTAATCACGGTTTTTCCTGTATCAAGCTCATGAACAACACACCCATTTGATCAAAACACTACTTCATTTCCTTGATCACACATTTGACTCACACTCAACAGGTTATGCTTTAAGCCATCAACATACATAACATTTCCAGCTTTAATTTTTTCTTTCAAGAAAACAAAGCCTTTACCTTTTATGATAGTAGGAGTGTCGTTTCCAAATGAGACACTCTTTTCTTTTTCTAAGGCATTATATGAGTGTAGTTTTTCTTTGTCACCCGTCATGTGTTTTGAGCATCCACTGTCGATGTACCACTGGTTTTCTTGTCCTTCTGCATACAAGGCTATACCATATCTTTCTATTTATGGCTCTTTCTTTCTCCATATTTTGGGATTTAATGGAGTTTGCTCCTTTTGAGATATTTACTGAAATTTACTCCTGCATTCAGATTCTTCATGGCCAAAGTTGTTATAAATTGAGCATTCTATTTCATTTTCAAGAAGAGAAAAGTTATTATAGGAAATTTTCTTGATCCCTGTAACATTCCTTTGATTTCGTGCTTCTCTAGTCATGATGGTTTTGTAAGCAACACATTGAGCAACTTTGTGTCCAAAATTATGACATGAGAAACATTGACCATTAAAGAAGTTCCTGCGATTATCAAGTCTACTGACTTGGTGATTGTAGTTTCTATTGATATTCATCTTTGAAGCAAATTGAGTATGATTTACTTGAGGTTGGTTGTGGCTTCTATTCATCCTTGAAGTAAATTGAGCCTGATTTACCTGGTGGTCTACTTTATGCCTTTGCTGATGATTTTCAAACTGTTCACTGCTCTTTGCTGCATCAAGATAGCTTTTAGTGTAGGTTGATGGCTTTTGTGCTTGAGATGCTTCCTCAGTATATCCAAGACCTGTCTTTATCAGAGGAGAACGCTGCACTTTGATAATTTCATTTAAGGTTTCTGATCCTTTAGCAAATCTAAGATTGAGATCTTTTGTTTTCTCAAGATGCTTTCTTAGACCCACAATTTCACATTCTAGTTTTTCATTGTGTTTTTCTCTTTCAGCAAGTTGGTATGTCAAGATATCTATAATCATATTATTTTCTTCTAAACAGATTTTGAGTTTAGAGATTTCTTCATAAAGGTCATCTTCATCTAAAGAATCCAAAAAATCATCATCTTCATAAGCCATCAGAAGTCTATAATAATTACTATTTTCATCTTCATCATTATTTGATAAACCATCGCTATCTTCATGAGTATAGTAGCTCTTTTTACTTACACTTAGTTTTCTATTCCATTTTGTAGATTCCTTCCCTTTATCATATTTATCTTTATGGGGACATTTGGCAGCATAATGACCGACTCTGCCACAGTCAAAACATTTGAATTGTAGTTTACCTCTAAATCTTCTGGAACCCCATTGAAGCTTCTTAACAAAGTTTACTTCCTCTTCTTCTATTGAAAGATGTCCTGATTCATTGAGTTCTTATTTTCCTTTTGCTGAAGCTTTAAATGCGACTTCTCTCATATCTGATGGACCTCCTTTTCTCATCTCAAAGGCAGTTAAGATTCCGTGCAGCTGTGTAATAGTAATAGTCTGTAGATCCTGCTTTTCTTCTATGGAAGATACTTTTGATTCAAACTTAGCAGACAAGGATCTTAAAACTTTTTCAACTAAGGTAACTTCCTTTATCTCTTCACCCAGATTCTTCATGCAATTAAAAATCTTATCTATAAGTAAGAAGTAACTAGCTATACTTTCATCATTGTGCATCTTGAGAGTTTCATATTGAATTCTGAGAGTTTGCAGTTCAGCACGTTTTACCTGAGAGTCTCCTTCATAGCTTAGAATGATTTTGTCCCATATTTCTTTGGTAGATTAGAGCTGCCTAACTTTGACAAACTCTAATTGTGACAGACTTCCCAACACTGTATTGACATCCTTGGCATTGGTTTCATATTGCTTTTTACCTGCCATATCTGTAGGAATTGCTGACTGAAATGTATATCCTCCTTCCACGATTTCCCAGACATCTGTTCCAAGTGATTGAAGATAGGCTATGGTTCTTACCTTCCAATAAACAAAGTTGCTTCCATCAAATATTTGTGGTTTGATGGATCCCCCACTTTCTTGATTACTCATGATGATGGATCTTCCTTTAAGCCATCAAGCTTCTTCTGAAGGACCTTCTCTGATACCAATTGTTGTAAATAATACTGAGGGGGGGGGGTGAATCAGTATTATTAGATCAATAATTTAATTTTCAAAACTGATTTGTATACTGCTACTTCAGCTCAGTGAACTAGTGTGTATATGCAACTATACTTAATGAAACCAGCGTATATGCAGAGATCTTTTGATTTACCCAAATTATCATGCATTGAAATTTAACCAGTATATCAGGAATTCATTAGACAGTGCAGTAAAAGCAGAATAAAGCATCGCACAACACACAAGAACACCAAGATATAAGGTGGAAACCCAATGAGGGTGAAAACCACCTGCTGCTGTCCTCTCTGTCTTCTTTTAATAATAAGAAAAATCTATTTACAATTTTTGTACTGGTGCAGTCTTATACCAGTACGTAGGCTTCTACTTGAAGAAGGATACAACCTTCTCTCATTCTCTAGCTTCTATTGGAAGGGAGCTACAACACCCTAGCTCTTGTACTAGCTGATATGTTTACTAGTATGTAGGTGCCGACCTATAGAAGGCTACAACCTTATGTTTTCTTCCAAGGACCACGTTTCATAAATTTTCAGTCTGGATCCATCAACAACATCATTCAATCATCAAATATATCTGCATCAACCAATCTCCTTTTGAGCTAACCACAACCGAATCAATTAATCACTTTGACAACCCATTAATCGGATCTTTCAGAATGTTGTCACCAGAATACAATAACTAGAACCCAAGCCAGAACCTAGAACATTGCAACAACAAACAGAAGCAACTAAAACATATTTTATAAGGTATACGCTACTTCCATGTGTTGAACTTGCGTGTATACGCGCTTTCCTCAAAGCGAACTAGCGTACAAATCTGCAAATAAAATTTATGATGTATACACTTCTTTGATATGCAGAACTAGCATGTATATGCCCCTTTTCTAAAGTGAACCTGTGTACAGATCTGTAAATGATGATTTAAACATTACAACTATTCCAGACTTCAGTCATATCTAGATCATCATATTTACAGACTACAACATGTGCCAGTTATTCAGATACATGATCAAACCACATAAAGATAATTCACTTCAAGCCTTAAGATCCTGATACATCATTAGATCTTATCCTTCATAAAATTCTAAGGTTCATCCTTGGTTCAGATCAAGCACAACACCATAACCCAATAACCTACATATTAGATCTCACACTTCATCAGATATTCCATACTTGCACACCTTGGCCTAATGATCTTCTCCTCCTTTATAGTTTGTATGCCTTTCTTAATACCATGGACCAAAACCACTTAGGACCAATACCTTGGACCAAATACCTAGGGTCAATACCTCGGACCCGATACCTTGGACCAATACCATGGATCAAAATACCATGGACCAAATACTTCGGACCAAAAACTTAGTTTTCCAAGGTATACGCGCTTTTCCTTTTGTGAAAGTGCGTGTGTACGTATACGCGACTTGTATACAGTGAACCCACGTGTATACGTGGCTTGGCCAATGGTGAACCTGCATATACCTCTCTTTCTTCATTTTGTGAAGTCTGATCTGTAACTCTGTGTTGTTAACCTACTATACTGTGATCTGTCATCTGAGTGAGTTGCCATCAAGGACAACACCTGTGTCATAATGCCAACACAAACTTCTCAAGGCCGAAACATGTAAAGCTACAAGGATCAAGGAAGAAATGGAGAGCAGTCTAGCAAAGGAAAATGAAGAAATATTCAAAATGAAGTCAGATATCATCTCCCTTAAAATATAAGTAGATGAAGCTACTCGTATCAAGGAGGAAACTGAGAAACAACTTGCTAAGAAGAATAGTGAGTGTGAAAGATTGGAAGAAGAGATTGTCTTCCTCAAAAAAAGGTTGAAGGGATGCACAAAATCTTGAAGAGCTCTCAAGCCTTGGATGACATGCTCAACTATCAAAATTTTCCATTTGATAAATCAGGTCTTGGGTATGTAGGTGAATCCTCAAACAAGAATAATAATGCTTCCAACAAAAGGGATGTGAAGAAGCCAGAAAGAAATGGTGATGCTCCCATTTCTATCAAAAGGAAGGAGAAAAATCAAGGAAACAATGGGAGAAATACTGCTCCAAGAAGAAATGTAGATGATGTCAAAGATGCGAGAAGCAATGGTTATCATCAAAGGATCTCAATGCAGAAAGGCCTCAGAAGTACATCAAGGAAATCTTCGTCTCCCAGGTAACAAAGTTTATTTTTTGGTTATTGTTATTCTTGTACAAACTTTGGTCACATGGAAAAAGATTGTAAAGCATATCATAAAGATAGATGTTATGGTCCCCAACCATCTCATAAAGATAGATATTATGGTCCCCAACAATATCCAAGGAACAATTTTGCAGGAAGAAATCATGAATTCTTATTCATGAACAATGTAGAATGCTTCAAGTCTCATAACATTGGTCATATGGCATGTGATCGTAACTTAACCTGGGCTCTTATACAAGCTAGAACCATGAAAAAGAAGAAAGTTACATAAGTATGGAGAAGGAAGCAAATACAATCCAAAAGTCTCTTGAACTCTCTAGCCAACAACACATGTTGTTGACCTGACCTTCGACAATTTGAGCATTTGATGGGAAGAATCTACCAAAAGAGATGATGCGTACAATTAGGGGGAGCATGTGATTCTTGATCATTATTGCAGAAGCTATTAGTGAAAGGGTCCTTATAAAATCCTTGTTGAGCTATATTAACAATCATTCATTGATAAAGATCAATTCTCAGGATTGGTGTTGAAGATGTTTAGTAGAACTTGGAACAACAGAGAATGTCATCTAATACTAAAGAAATAGGGTAAACAACTATGGTGCTATTATCACAGAAGTTTATGTCTTGACTCAGGGATTTAATGTGAGAACAGGTAAATTATGGACACAAATAGAGGAAACCTTCAAACAAACAGATACATCTGGAATGGAGTTTGAAGTAAGAGTAGCTGGCAGCATATAACAAAACTGAAGCATTGCAAGAATATGCAAATTAGAAAAATGAATTTAAAAGACAGCTACAGATTGGATATCTAAATCTTCTAGCAGAAATAACTTGCAAATATATGTACAAGAACACAAGGAAAAGATGGCTCATAGAAAGGAGAATGTTGTGCAGTCAAATATATCTTTCGCTGATACTGGTCACTTAGAAAATATAGCAACAGTGAGGCACAACCTCTCACCATTTCATCTAAAAGCAATGATGTTGAATATTGGATGGTAGTGACTTAAGGAGAAGCACAAAGACACAAAGGAACTCGGATTTGAAGAAAGATAGCAAGAAAGACAATTTCAGCGACATTTTCTCTTGATTCGGACTATGAAGGCCTCTCAATTCTGATTGTGGAGACAACAAAATATGGATTGAAGCATAAAAACCTGGACTTGGACACTTGGTGTGTGGCTATTTGAAATTTGGTTGAAAGAATTGAAGTACAACATCTTTAAGCATTGTAGAAGCCATAATAAAGTAGTTCTGAGACATGAAGAGGGGATAATGTGCTAATTGATGATAAAGCATCAATCCTTCTATCTTGAGTAAAAAGAAGAGCACTATGACAGGGGGAGTAATAGACCCATGAAGATCTACCATTCATAAAGAATAGAAGCAGTTTGATAGGGGGAGTCCCAGAGCACTCCTTTGCCATTGATGTCAAAGGGGGAGAGAAGAAGAATATTGCCATCAATAACAAAGGGGGAGATTGTTGACCTAGGTTGTCATTGATGTCAATATGGCAATATTCTAGATACTAGATGATGATATGAAGCCAAGGGGAAGCAAAGCAGATCCATGAAGAAAAAAGAGCAAGGCCATCAAGAAAGCCAAGCCATGAGTAAGAGTCTGTTAACGGAGGAGTTAACAAAGGAGGCATATCAAAGCTATCACTTATGCTTAAGAGTATTGTAGAATATCAGAGCAGGAGAGGCATATCAGAAAAGACAGAAGCCATCAAGGTATGAAGGTATCAAAGAAGGTCATTGAAAGACATTGCAAAGCCAAAGGAAGACAATGGAGCAAGAGGAGCCACATCGGAGGAGCATCGCATGTAATACATGCCCAAGAAGAACCGAGAGGAAGAATTCATCAAAAGAGGAGTTAACGCATTAGAGGAGTATTGTAGAATATCAAAGCAGAGCATATCAGAGGAGCATAAATAGAGCTATCAGAGCTACAGGAGGAGCCATATCGAGAGTATCAGGAGTAATATATGCCAAAGAAGAACTATCAGAATCCAAAGGAAGACCGATCAGAGGAGCATAGAGGAAGAGCGGAAGAGTACAAAGAGCAGAGGACATAAAGGAAACAATGGAGCAATATACACTATCAGAGGCGGAGTATATATATATATTGGAGAAATCATATCGGGGGGTTCTATTATGTGCCACTACCCGAAACCCCCGACTGCGATATACATGTGTGGACCCGACGATATATATGTCCGGGTGTATAAACAGTTGAAGTCCGGCTAAGTGGTTCGAAGCGGGGTTTTTCAGTGTATTTCATATATTCCAGCTCTAAGGCTTGCCACATTAAAATATGCGATTGCAATATATATATATATATATATATATATATATATATATATATATATATATATATATATATATATATATAATTGCGATACGTATGCAGACCCGCTGCGACATTATAAAATTCCCTATTGATATATCACATCCGCGGTAATCGAAATATATAAAGGGTTGTCATCCCCGAAAGCACCAATTGCGATAAAGTACGCGGACCTGCTGCAACATTGTAAAATGACTTAATACTACATCACATCCACCATATCGTAAGTTTTTAAGGCCTTGCTACATTGAAAGCACCGATTGCGATATATACACATGGACCCGAAGGGTATATCAACTGTGGCTTAATATAATATCGCGTCCAGCAGGGGAATCGGCCATCGGCCATCGGCGATGTTATGGGCTCAACTTATAAAAGACTTTCAGAGGCCATGACTGCCGATTACAATAACATTGTGGAGGAGCAGACCCGATGAAGTTATAGATGCGGGCGTAATGCATTTGAAGTCCGGCCTTAAGTGTTCAGTCAGTTTTTTCCATGTATTCCTGTGTATTTCAATAAATGTATTGCTCAGGGTTCTTAAGGCCAAATGCATAAATAAACGCTTCTGATAGTTTAGTGGGCTTGAACGACTGCGATTGCAATTGCGATTATGACGTGGCATGTGGGGCCTCCCTGTTGGTACAGTCTCTCTGTAAATAATGAAGTCTAATGTATGAACGTTATTAAAGAGAAAAGGGGACCTCTCTGATATTTTTTAATAAGCATCATTTCTATTGTAATTCGGCCCCTCTTCCTCTTGAACGTGTCCTGTGAAGCATTGGTTAATTTGAATAGGTAGAGGAAGCTAAGGCGACCAAAGGATCGGGAAGCCAAAGAAGCAAGCGAGCACAAAGGAAACTACAACGACCGAGGAGGGAAACCAAAAGGTTGAACGAGCATTGAGGAAGCAGAAGCTCAAGCGATCAAGGAGGAAGCCAAAAGGTCAGGCACATTAGGCATACAAAAATAGAGAACAAGGAAAGTTTAAGGTTGTTGAAAAACTAGAAGAAACAGAGGCAGCCATAGGTCCAACAGAACAAAACAGGGCCGAAGGTCCAACAGGATAGGAGGCATTCGAAGGATGAGCATCTCTATTGATCATCTTACCCTGTGAAATACTCCGACCTATGATGAATTAATCAGGTACACAATGTAGTCTGAAGAACAATTCTGTAATGTAATAAATAAAGATTTATCTAACATTGTTTGAAGGGAGAAGTAGCCAACAGAGAAGCAGTCATGCTGAAGCATTTACTGTGACAGTTAGAACATATGCTTGAACAAAAAGTTGGTTCTTATGCAGAGCTTAGTGCAGCTAATAGTAGACTCACTAAAGCCGCATGGAGACATTATTAGAGATCATGAAGGCTATTGCAGACTCTGTGTGGACAGTATGAAGAGCTGTAAAGACTCCTTCATAAGAAGTCTGGTTGCCATTGATGTTGTAGCATGGAGACTCTAGTGAAGCTATAAATAGACAGAAATCAGTAAAGAAGAGTTCTAAGAGCAGAACATTACTATCAAACATGCCTTGACAAGATTGGGTTGGAACCCTTGGGGTTGGTGCCTCAGAAGTAGGAAGGATTGGTGTCCTTGGGATTGTCACCTCAGAAGTAAAAGGGATTGGTGTCCATGGATTTGGTTCCTCAGGAACTGGAAGGATTTGAGTCCTTGGGAGTTGGTGCTCCTAAGTCCAAGATTGTTGCCTTGGAAAAAAAGAGTTGGTGCTCTGGAGGTTGGAGCCTCACAAAAGTCCAAGTTGGTGCTTGGAAACTGATTGCAACCATTTATATATTGTATCTATTTTATTGCAAAGATTATATCAATAAAAGCATCTATACTTGTTGTTCATCTTGTGTTCTGAATATAAATGTTTTAACTGGTAAAACAATAGTTGAAAAACAAATACTGATTCATCCCCCCCTTAGTATTTCCAACACAATTTCCTTGTAAATATCATGGAAATGTGAACAGTAAACAAACTCATTCAATTTTTTATTTAAGGTCCATTTTAAATATGGATCTAATATATTTTTATTTAAGATCTATTTTAAATATGGATCTAATATGAGTGGAGAGAATTTAAGTATCTTTATACATTATATTGGATTGTAGAATAAGTTTCTGGGTTCAACAAATATAAACAATATTACCCAGACTTATTCTAATTTGGATAGTTCTATAAATATTATGATATTCTAGTTATATAAATCATATAATCAAATTTTTTAATTTAAATTTTCTGGCATAAAATTCATGCACATATTCTTATACATTTTTATATAATACACACTGCATTATAAGCAAGACAATATAATACAATAAAAAAATATTACTGAGATAAATTATATCAAGTGGGTTCAAAATCCCTAAATAAATTATAGTAAGTGGATTCAAAATCCTACTTAATTCGAAAATATAACTGAAAAATTATAGCAAGTGAATTCGAATGATATATATAACATAGAATGAACAATACACAAACCCTATGAAAAATATACAAACCCATATATAGAGAATGAACAATACACATTGGATAGCTCCATTGAAATATGGAACATGGACATTGTGATCATATAAATCAAGCTTTCTTATTTAAATTGTTTGAGTAAAATTCATGCACATACTAGTATACATTTTCATAAAATATACAATATTCTAACTGCAAGACAATAGAATACAATAAATGCAAAACAATACAATACAATAAACAACAAAAATATTAGTGAATTGAGATAAACTACTGTACATGGATTCAAAATCCTACTGAATTCGGATGGTATGTATGAACAATACACAAACCCATTCGAACTTTTATACTGTCAGTAATATGTAGTTTCTTTTGGCTCTATAGTTTTCTTCAAATATATTAAGTTTTCCCTAAATCCCTCATTGGTTGAGCTGCTATGTCAAGATCTAGGGGCTGATAAAAAGGTCAGAAGCTGGTGAAATTCTACTACCACTAGGTCATCTCGGGTCGGGCATCCGAAATCCAGTGGAGAGCTATGGGGTCAACCAATAAGTCTCACAATTGATCTGGGTTATATTGAATTATCAGAGTAACATAGTAATGTGCAGTAGTACTTGACTAGTGCAAATGACAATACTAAACACAAAGCTGTACTAGAAAAATAATTGCAGTAACATTTATTCCAGTGCAAGGTAATTGAAGTTTTTGAGGCAATTGTTTGCTAATTGGTTAACTTTAGACAAATATGCTAGCATTATGTCTATAAACAAGCAAATCTATAGGTTCCTTTTTCCACTATTGATATATAATGTAAATTCATAGTTAATTTCCTACCTTATATTTCCTTACTATTTTCTATTTCAAATTTGATTGAAAATTCATTCAGACATTCCTTCTAATCTATAGCTAACTATTTATCAAGGTTAAAAATAATTCACAAACTTGATGATCTATTGAATTTTCAATTTGGACACTTATGGGCCATGGCTTTATGTAGCTGACATCTAGTGTTCACTATTAAGGTTAGTCAGGTTTTGGACTACTAATGGAGTCATTCTCCCAAGTTATATTTTCAATAATGGGTGATGAGTGATTATAAAACGTATTTGTGATCAACCAGTAAGAATCCAATCGTGTTTCACCATAATCCAATCAAGTTTTAGGGCTAATTGTAAAATGTTTTGGCTCTGATTAAGCACCAATAAGTCAACTAGGCTTTGGGGGTATGGATCAAAGTGACCATTGTAGGCAATTTCCAGGTCAGTTTCCTTGAAAGTAAAACACGATTGGTACCATTTGGAGCAAGTTGTCTTTGAAAATTTGTTTGAGTAAGTTGAACTTTGACCCATGGGCCATTACAGTTGGGCATTGGGATGTGGATATGTGGGTGATTCAAGGTTGGTGTTGGTTATAGCTTTCAATTTCTATTTGTACAATTTTATATCCATTGAATTTTATAACTTTCTCAGATAAGTATACCATATGTCCTTTTTAGCTATGGTTGGTTATTTTTTCTTGTGAATTATTCCTTCATGATTTTTGTTCTTATTTATTAAGCTGTTTTGTAATGCAAAACAAGAAATTACTGCCCAAAAGTTGTTCTAAAAGGCTTGGCTGAATCACTATTTATTGAGAAGGTTTTGATTTGGCCGAGCCATTAGTGATATTTTCCAGAAACTGTTTTGATAGGGCTCAAACCTTTTTGTAAAATGTTTTTTTTTAGGATAATTTTTGCTCAGCTTTTGATTTTTCTAGTGAGAATTATCTCAATGTGCCAATAGAGGGGAAACATGGTGTCTAATCAGTGATAGAGATACTTTTTTGGATTAGGAAATGAATTAAAAACAAATCAAGTTCTGTTCATTTTTCAAGGTTCTCTGAGCTTTTGCTGACTTTGCTAATTGTTTCTGGGTTCTTCCCATGTCAATGTTTCAAGACCCTAATGGAGTTATCCTTGAATATGAGTTCTACAATATTGTTGTTAATATATTCCTATTGATATCTTGGAAAAAGGTAGATGTTTACAAGATATAACGTTGTTGGAAAAACATTTGTAGTGGCATTGCTTCAAGCCCATTTATTACCATGTTGTTTAGTATTATAGGATTCTTAAGCCAACTAGAAATTATAAAAAATTGCTTGAAAATTCTACAATTTAGTTTATATATCAAGCATTTTTTAAAAATATTTGTGAGGTTTATGGGCTTTTTGGTGCTTATTATTTCAGTAATTAGATTGATCATACTATACCTATACTGTACAAAAATTTTGCTAAATTTCGTACTGCTATGGAATTTCATTACTGCACAAGCCAATATGGTTGAATCTTGCTGCTATGAGCCTTAGATCAACTATTTTCTTTCTTTTCAAAGTCAGATTTTTCAGTTTTGTATTATGATATAATTTAATGAGCTTTAGTGTCAAGGGCTCATATACAACATTCAATCTAGAAAGAATCCTTGTTAGCACATTATATTGAGCAATGTGTAATGAGACCTTGTAGGAGCATGTTACCATGTATAAGATCCTAAGTAACAGGACAAGTCCCTTAGGGGCCCCATGTCTATTGAACATGTGATGCACTAGGATGTGTGTCCTAAAAATTAATACTTGAGGAAACTTTATCTGATATGTTAAGAACATTGTCCAGCAACATTAATACATTTACGATACAATTTTTGAAGCTCTGCTATCATCATTAAGCAATTTAACTTGGGTCTTGTCCTTATGAACTAGAAATAGAGAAACTAAATGTGAGCTTCACGAGATTTAATGGTTCTGTAGTGATGTGCTTGAAAGTCAAATACCTACCTCCACCCAAGAAAAGTAGACCAGTATGTCATCCTAATGGCTACTCATACCTCTAGCATTCTTGTGAACTCCATGATTTCGTGACATCTTACTAAAACAGGTTGGTATTATTCATAGTGAAAAATAAAATATACATGTATGCATGATTATGTGCACTGAAATGCTAAATCATCTCATGGAGGCACAGGAAATACATAAGTCAATTGCTACACTAATTTAATAAGAAAGAAGCACCCTCCATGTGGACAAAATTTGGCATTCAACTACAAGGTATACGTTTCATATTTCCAAGGAGGCTAAGGAAATAGACTAATTATTAAGCAACCCATTAATATATAGAACATTCATACAATTATGGCATACTATAAGGCATTCCATGCATAACAAATCTCGTCACCAAAGTGACACTAGAGGAAATTAATCAGTACAAAAAGGCATTCACTTATGCTCTGCATTTAATCATAGCATCACCCATTGAACAATAGTCACTATATAAGGAAAACCTAGGAAGATGTGCATCGAAATCATAGTGAATTGTTATGCAATTGGTACAATAATTGCACACAACCCTTAGTGGCAGTTTCAGATATAGCATTAAAAAAAGAACAACATCCGTCCATCAACAATTCATATATAGCAGCAGGTGGCTTGTATACATTGAGACTGTGTAATATGGGTGAGATAGTAGCATCCCATGTGAAATTCCCATTCTAGCATTTATCCATCAGTAATTTATATATAGTACATTGAGACTATGATACAGGTGGATGACTTCATAATTTTAAGCTTGCAAGAATCACTTGCTATCTTACTGTTTGCATGAAAAATCCAAATTAGAAGCACATAAATCAATTTAGCAAGAGTCCACTGTATATAGGCAGATTACTGTTTGTAGTATTTGTTATTGTTTGTGTGTGCCAATCCAATTAGCCCTAAAATGCAGATAATAAGAATAAGAACACTTGATTACGTGTCTATGTTTTTGTGAAATAAATAGACATCTGTCTTCCAGTGTGGCGAACTTATTAATGTGATATGTTATAAGTGGACTGTGGGTTGTGTGGCAATTTTTATTGCATGCAAGTGTTAGTATGTTATTAATTTTTTATATCAAGGCATCAGGATTATTTGCCCCTAAATAGCATGTCTGATTTTATGCTTAGATAACACATCCCAATTGTATTATGGAGTAATTTGTTTCACCTGGACTAAATTAAATTGACAAAATTGATAGATCGTTGGATATCACAACAATTATATGTTCGAAAATTTTATTGTAGTACTTGTTACTATTTGTGTGTGTGCCAATCTGATTAGCATTAAAATTCAGATAATAAAGATAAGCACACTTGATTACACATATGTGTTTGTGAAGTAAATAGACATCTTTCTTCTAGTCTGGGAAACTTATTAATGTGATATATTATTAGTGGACAGTGTGGGTTGTGTTGTGGAAATTGATTACCACATGCAAGTGTTAATATGTTATTAACTTTTTATATCAACGTATTAGGATTATCTTCACCTAAATAGTGTGTCTAAACTTATGCTTTAGATAGCACATTTCAGTTGTATTAGGGAGTAATTTGTTTCTATGAAACATTTATTCCTTTAACAAATAAAATTCCCAATCATGGGCTTAATTGTAATTCTCTCATATGGTATGGCTCTTACCATCCTTACACAATTGGTTTTTCACCCTTGACATTCAGATTGTAGCAAGAATAATAGCCTTACAGTTATTGTTGTCTTGTTGTCTCTATTATTTCCCACCTACAGATTTGTAGCTCTGATTGTTTTTTCTAGCCCCATATTGAACTACTGCTTGCAGTGTTATCATATGAACTTCCTGTTGGGTATATACATGTTTATTGTAAATTTCAATCTAAAGAATGGCAGAGTAAATTGTCAGGTTGCTATAACTTTTGATTCAGTATATCCAATCTTGTAAGGTCGACAACAAGGCTATTCCATTTTATAATACATGATTAATTTTAATGGGACCAATAATTTTACATATTTTGTGTGGCTCCAGGTGCCATCTATTGCCACAAGAAGTGAGTCCCCACCAGAGAGGCCAGGCGAGCTTGAGTGTCTTGTAAGTTAAACAAAGATTTATTTATTTTTATTGTCGTATCACACATCCTTTTGATATTGTTGTAATTTAGATTTTGTTTGTAATGTTTGATTTCTTTTGATGTTGTTTAATTTAGTTTTTTTTTGTGTTGTTGATTTTCATATTATTGAACTCAGTACTATATGAAAATTGGAATTTGCAAATTTGGTTCAAAATGCATGTTCCACCATCCAAAAGATAGGTTGGCAACATTAAAATCAGAGGATAATTTTGATGGAAGTGAGGTACTCAAGTCACTCTGTGTTTTCATCCATTATTTTTTGTCTTCCATTTAATATGATATGTAATCCCTGAATTTTTAAACCTCGTGGGAAAATCTGAAAAAAAATACTTTGTCATATTCATGGATGGCATCCCTAGTAAACTCATCTATGTAGACTAGTGCACTTACCCAGGAGTATTTGAACTGGTCACATGTTGGAAAAAAACTAGTCAAATGCCCAACAACATTAGAGATATTTAGTTGAACTGATTTGTTGGGCTTTTCAATAAATATACATTTATATTGGACCTACATATTACAATGATAAAATACTTTATGCTTTAAGAACTCAGTAATTTTGTATCTTAAGCTTTTATTTGGCATTGCAGGGACAAACTATGCATATGACGTATCTGAATATTTTCAAGGCATTGGAAGAAGCAGGTATGGAAAAGATATATCATCCTCAGGATTATTTGAACTTCTTTTGTCTTGGGAATCATGAAGTAAGGGATGATAATGAAGCACCTTCTGCAAGTGCAGTTCTAGAAAATAAACCTCATGTAATTTATCCACATTTTTTTTCTCAACCGCTCTACATAAAATGATCTATGCTATCCTCAATTACTAATTTTCCTTATAGCATATTTTGTGTTAGATACCTTTAGTAGAAAATGGCTTTCTCCTATAATTTATAGAATAGCATTTAGTCTAGTCAATTTCAAGTGTTGGGCTGGCTTAAAAAATTTTCAGTTCAAAATTGATGAATCTTTACTGTTACTGTGAAACTGATATCACATTGTCCTTTTGGATGTTAGGTCCTTCTAATTTTACTGACATTCTTTATGTGACAGGCCCGGGCTCTGAAAAATTGTCGTTTCATGATTTATGTCCATTCAAAGGGTATGATTGTAGATGATGCGTACATCATTCTAGGGTCATCAAATATTAACCAATGCTCAATGGATGGTTCAAGAGATACTAAGATTGCTATGGATGCATATCAACCACAATATACATGGTCTAAAAAGTGAGACCATCCACATAGTCAGGTGATTGGCTTAAGATTTTGTACCATGTTTATATCATGCTTTGGTATTGTTTATTTTTGTTTTTTTTGCAGCAACTTCTTTCGAGGCACTCCCTCCCTCCCAACTTGAATACATATTGAAGCATCCCCTCCTCTTTTATTTTTTTGAAAGAACTATGCAAATTTTGGCCTGAGTGGGTGCAAAATTATTGGCATGTGTCACTTTGGGGATGCCCAACCATGCATACACTGAGAATCGAACCTGGGTTAGTTGGGGTAGACTCACATCAAGCTTCTGCTAGACCACAACCCAACCTACATAAATTGAAGCACACTTACTAGAGGTCATGCCCATTGTTACTAAAATTGATGTTGCATGAAGATGGAAGCTAAACTTATATGGGAAGTGGTGAACATATCCAGTTTAGTTGGAATTTTATTTAGAGATTATAGATCCAAATCAGCTCATGTATTTCTTTGTTCCAAGCTTTTAGTTGAGTGAATTTTCCATGCAACCTCCTCCTACCATAACATCATAATGCACTTGTTAGTTAGGCTTCATCCTTTTGCTTCATTGCTTCTGTATTGTGCTATCTTTCTACTTGTACAATGTATGAATTGCATTAAAGAATAACCTCCCTTACAATGAACAAGGATTTTTTGGGGCTCCATTTTAGACATTAATAGAATTTATATGCTCTTGATTTTGTAGGTCAAACATGTTGTTGTTTCACTACCAGAAAGGTTTGGTGAGCCTAAGTGCGCTTTAAGATACTCTAAATTTTGCATTATGAATGTCAAATTAGAATAGTTATTTGGACATGCCACTACAAGCTAAGATGTGCCAAGTGCTAAGGCATGCCAAGATGTACAAGGGTTCCAAGTCCCTTCCTCCTCTTCTTCCATATGCTATCCACTTATGACATTTCCTTTGCAATATTTGGTGCATTTGCTAGTTATAGGTCATTTATAGGTTATAAATGTCTTCAAAGTTTCACTTCTAATTGAGTATTCAACTGAACATATTGATTCTCTTATACAACTATTTTTTCCTCCACCCACTTTTCATAACTTCAATAACCATTAGGTAGGCACCTGCAACTTTGATGCTTCTTTGCTTGTTTAATAAAATATTGTTGAGACTTTGATTTATTGAAAGTTGTTTAATTTACAATTTATGAAGTTTCAAGGTCTAATTTTTAAAGTATAATTCTTTAAAGGGTGCTAGCTCAATGGAAGAGAACCTACTTTACAAGCATGAGGTTGGTGGTTCGATTCCATCGTGCCCTAACATCCATATGGAATGACGATGATCAATTTTTGGTGACGACGGATCTTTTGACCATCACCAATGAGCTTTGGTGACATTTTTCGACCCTCACCAAAAATATGAAATAATGATGGTCAATGAATGCCACCACATATACGCATTAATAGTGACGACCTTCAAAGGTCTGTAACCATAAGTCATTTTTGTTGACATGAAATGGTGATGGTCATTGTCCGTCATTATAGTCATTATTTGTGATGAACCTTGAATGTCACCACAACACCTATACTTCTGGCAATGCGGATTTTGGTGACGGTCAACGAACGTCACCATATATATGCACCAATAGTGACAGCCATTAAATATCCATCACAATAAATCATTGTTGTTCATATGAAATGGTGACGGTCACTATCCATCATTATAATCAATATTCATGACAGACCTTGAATGTCACCATAACACTTATACTTTTGGCGACGCCACCTTTGGTGACGTTCAGTTTTTGGTGACCAAGGCTATGGTTCGTCACCATTGCTCATATGCAATGGTGGCAGTCGCTATTCATCCTTATAAATAATTATTGGTGATGAAATTTGAATATCACTACAACACCTATACTTTTGGTGACACCACCTTTGGTGACGTTCAGTTTTTGGTGACGGAGGCTATGGTCAGTCACCATTGCTCATATGAAATGGTGACGGTCACTATATGTCATTATAAATCATTATTGGTGATGGAATTTGTATGTCACTACAACACCTATACTTTTGGTGACGTTCAATTTTTGGTGACGAATGCTCTTTTGACCGTCACCAATGAGCTTATGGTGACATTTTTCGTCCCTCACCAATGTCCTTTTTTCTTGTAGTGTTTTCATTAATATATCATTTCTCTGAGGGTTTCATTGACAGGGTTACATGGTACGTGGATAGTGGGTCGTCAAAGCAGATGATAGGATCGCAGGTTATGTTCAAGACTCTAGCTGAGTGGGACTCAAAGTTTCACATGGTGGTGGGAAGTAAGAGTCTAAAGGAGATCATAGGATCAAGTTTCATGCCATTTAGGATATATTCAAGTTAGATTATGTGAGTTTAGGATGTACTTTGGGTACCAAAACTTAGAGATAATATATCATTCGTCTTAGTGATTAAGAAGAAGGGGTTTGAGGTGTTGTTCTAGGATGGGAAGGTGAGACTTAGGACCAAAGGCTCTAGCTCCATCAGTGTTGTGATTGGAGTTAGATAGCATGGTCTATATAGGCTCGTAGGAAAGCTTATAGATCATTATAAGAAGAAGTAAGAGAATGTCTGTGTTCCAAAGGTTCAAAGGGAGTCAAGTTCTAGTGAGAGTTTGCAGGTTCAAAGGGAGAATGTGAAACCCAAGAAGAGTGTGTGGTTATTAGGGAGAACGATTGCTTCTATAGAAGGAAAGAAGGAATCATGGAATGTCATGAAAGAATTTCAAGAGAAGAAGAAATAAGATTCTTCCAGTGACAGTCACACTTCTGAGAAGGGTGCGGTTCATGCTTTAGGGTTTGCTAGAGTTGTGAGCTCCAGGAGTTCGGCTAGTGTCGCCAGAAGTGACAGTGATAATGAGTTACTTATTAGTATTGGAAGCACCTCCTTCACTAATAGGGAGTTTTGAGATTTGTATCTTGGGATGTACTTCAAGCCCTAGGGTTCGGGGTTGTGGGGGAATTGCACCACAAGGTCACTTGTGGTCTAATAACCCAAGCGTGTGGGATTTTCACCCAAATTTGTGGGTGTGAATCCACAAGGAGTTTGGACATGTAACCCTTGGAGATTGTAGAGGACCCTTAAAGGAACTAGGGGCCACAAAGAACACCAAAAGTGGAGGTCTACAAAGCAGGCAAACATTAATTTTTATGTGTTAAGTAAGGGTTTTCTACAAGAGATTCAATTCAACCTTGTGTTTGGAGGTGCCCTCTCAAGGGTTGTTTGTTTCACCCACAAGAACATATAAAAGGAGGAGAGGATAGACTTCAAAAGGCACATACAACTACAAACACATCAAGGAAGGATATTTGAAATATCCACAAAAGAAAGGGACTCCAATGAAGGTGAAAAGGAGCAAGGTTGGTGACTTTTCTAGACTATTTGGAGAGCCAAATTCCATAGGAAGGAAGCTGAGGCTTTTTCTGGGTGTGTAGGGAGCACATATGAGATGTGTATTATTTTGGATTTAGGCTTCATACCTTTTTGTTGTAATCGTAGGTGCTTATCTCTTTTTTGTGGAGGCTGACATGCCTAGAAGGAAACCCAACCTAGGCTGCATACATAGGAAGGAGAAGCAAATAGTTTAAACCTGTTTCAGAGGGAAAACATAGAGGATTGCAACAGTGATTTAGGGATGATGTGTGCCCTAACTAGGTCTAACATAACTCAGAGATTGTGCACAGGTTCCAAGAACAAGAAGAGTAGTAATCAAGGTATGATTTTCTCCTCTTGTTGATGTTGTTTTGCTAGTTGATAGAGTCTAGGTTGGATAGAGATTGTATGGGGTGTCTTAAGGTTGTTGGAGGGGAACAAGTAGGTGCTAAGAAGGCCTTAAGTGTAGACCAAATAAGGATTTGAGATCTTCTAGGAGAGGCAATGTTTTGGAGAAGCTCTATTGTTGATACCTTGAAGGACAAAGGATAGCTAAGTGAGCAACTAGATCAAGCCAAGTTCATTGTTGGAGAAGGACATTTAATAGTGATAGGTGGTATCCCTCTGACCCTAAGTTTGTATCCATTAGAGAAATGTAGGAAGACAATAGTGGGAAGAAGTCCCAAAGGAACTAAGAAATAATGGGTAGTCTAGAGTTGTTCACAAACGCAGTTATGAACAACTCAATAAGAGTCCTTATTTGTTGAGACATTGATGGATGAATGATCGACTATAGGGAAGATTGGTGAGTCATGTTTAATGACCTAAAGAATAAGGACCATTGACAGAGGTAGTTTTGTATATTGGGAACAGAAGGACCAATAAGTGTGTTCAGGGTATGATTAAGATGATTATGATTGTCGACTATGTCAGTTAGACGATCATTGTATCTTGTTCAGGGTAGTTTGGTTGTCACAGTTGTTGAAAACATGCCCTAGTTTCTATTCATGTATCAGTGGATGTATGAGGGCCATTTTCCCTAATATGGGAGCCCTAGACAATTGTATTATAGTTTATTAATACAACAAAGTTGGATTGTTGATAATTGTAAAAGGTTGTCTATTTTGTGCACGTGTTGATTTATTTCTATTTATATTTCATTGTGCATAGTAGTTTGTTGTGGCATTTGAGTTGGTAGTGTCATAGATTTTAAGATCCTAACCTCAATTCTTTAGGGTAATGGAAAAACAACAGTCAAAACTAGTCTCCTCATTGTTTTTCTCAATTTTTGTTAATCGTTCACCTTCCGCACCTTTTAGTCTTCCAGGGTTATATGACAAGGGTATCATTTATCCCCTTTTCTTTTCATTATTACAATGGAGGGCTTAGGCCAAATTTTTAAGTCTTAAAATATAGATAATAGAATAAAAGGAATTTTCTTATTTGGAGATTACCTACCCCTAACACACCAAAAATTCGTCGACGATAAAATGGTCCTAGGGGTACCAAAAGTACATGAAGAAAGGACCCTCAACAAGATCCTAGACATTTTTTCATCATCCTTGGGTATGAAAATAAATAGAACCAAATCCCAATTCTTCTTATTTAATATTTTTATGAATGTGCAAAGGCATGTTGCCAGATTCCTAGGAATTCAAATAAGAAATCTTCCGTCTAATTACCTTCGTGCCCCTCTAGTAGATAGGTCTATTCTTTGGAATGTATGGGAAAAATTGCTAACAAAAAATGTAGAAGAAACTAACAGGCTGGACCTTCAGAGATTTGAACATGGAAGGTACCTTAGTACTTCTCAAATTTGTATTACAAGCACTTCTTATCTATTTTTATTCGCCATTGATGGCTCCTATGTTTATCTTCCAATCAAAGAGCCTTCCTAAGGGGTGGTTCAAAGATTAGAAAAAAATTGGCCCCTAGTTGCATGGGATAAAATATGCCAACCAAAAAGGAAGGGACGGTTGGGATTATGACACCTCGCATAATAGGCGGTTCTAGGGTGAATATTTGGTTGAGATGGATTCAAGGAGGTATGTATCTCTGGAAAAGTGTATGGACTTGCCAACATGACCCTACAATATGTCCATAACAAATAATTAGATTGAGTGTATTTTCCCTGGGATCATTGATGTATACCTTAGCTAAGAAGGGAGTGGGGCTAATATGAAACATTGCTTTTAGGAAGTTAAGAATGGGAGAACAATGCTATCTTGGGAGGAATCGTGGAACCAATTGCCAAAAAATGGGAATCAATTGGAACTAGAAGATTTAAAAACCTAAATGATTACCCAGGGAAAAGTCAAACTAGAAGATCATTAGGCAGAGGATATGTTGGACGAGGGTTAGTGAAAATGGTTGGATCAAGGAAATTGGAACTCCAAACCGACTGAAGAAATTTGGCAGAATTTCTAGTAGGACTTACAAATTTAGCGGATCCCTTTCTAAGTGTAAGAAGATAAACTTAGATGGGACTATGGTTCTAAAGGAACCTTCTCGATTAAATAAACCTATCATCTAGAAGAAGAACATTATGATCAACAGGTAGAGGAGGTATGGATACAAATATGGAAACAACACCTATGCCCCAAAGTTTCAATATTTACTTGGATGTTGATACAGAACAAGCTGCTCACATGGGACAACATTCAAAAGTGAAATTTTTGAGGTCCCTCCCAGTGTCCTCTCTATGTGGAGAACAAAAAAACCCTAGAAAAATTTCTTAACCTATGTTTGTACTCTAGAGGTCTTTGGAAAAAATTGGAAGAAATCCTCTCAAAATAAGACTGGGTCTAGAAGATTCCTCATAACATTATTAGAAGTTGGAGTTTATATGTGTTTGATAACCCCATTTTAAACTACATCTTACGTATCTCCCCTAGATTTCTCCTATGGGGAATTTGGAAGGAAAGGAATAGGAGGGTATTCAAAGCAGGGGCATCATGCATGGACAATATATGGAATAACATTGTCGAAAACATGAAGGAAATTATTCTTGCATTAAAATGGTCAACCAAAGACTAGTAGGTAACTAGAGTAGAAGCTAACATAATACATAAATGGTTTCCATATATCCTCATGGGCCTATCCATCTTAACCCCCTCACCTGTTTTTTTCTTCAACCGATCTATCAGGTCCCCACCCCCAACCTCATTTGTTAAACTTAATTTCAATGGAGTACCTAAGGGAAATATTTTCTTGACTAACTATGAAGTTATTATAAGGGACCACACTGGGAAGCCATGGTTCATCTTCTCAAGTAAAATATGAATTAACAAAAACAATGTAATAGATATTTCAGGGTTAAGGAATGGTCTAGAATTTTCCCAGAATCAAGGATTCTAGAATATTTCTATAGAAGGGGACTCCCATATAACTATTAATATGATTTGTACAATCCAAGAAACATACCACATTCACAAGGTATCATGATGCTAGAGATTAGAATCCATGTTAGAACAGGTAATAAGTATCATACCCAACACTCGAGCTCTTATCTTGGTCCATAAAAGGTGAATAGGAAACAAGGTTAGGTTATTGATTTGTTATCAAATTTTAGATTCTTGGAAATGTGTACGTCTTTGGCTATAGATTGGGGTTGTTTTCTTATGTCCCCTATTAAAATCTCATGCTGGAAATTTATTAAGGAGGATTGTACTCCCCTAGATGGGGTGACTAGAGAAGAGTAGGGGGGTGGTTTTCCACCACCCCACCTAACCAATAGGAAGGGTGACGTGGAAACACACCCCCTACAACTGGCAGAATATGAGAATGGCTCATATTTCCAAATATTGTGCCTGATGAATTATAAAAGGGTTCATACAATGGAAGAACCCATGTGTGAGAGAAGGTTGGAGATGGAGCCTAGTTGGTGGGAACATCCTTCAGCATAGTATTACGTAATGGATAAAGATTTCTATTGACATCAATTCACAAGTTAATATAAGAGATGCATGGAGGCCAAATGGAGAGGAGTGGCATCCACATCAATGTGAGGGAGGTGAAATTAATGTCTAGCAAGATGAAAATCATGAAGGAAGAGGGAACATCCTTCAGCATAGTATTACGTAATGGATAAAGATTTCTATTGACATCAATTCACAAGTTAATATAAGAGATGCATGGAGGCCAAATGGAGAGGAGTGGCATCCATGTGACGGAGGTGAAATTAATGTCTAGCAGGATGAAAATCATGAAGGAATAGGTTATCCAGAGAGCACATTTAAATAAATGGACATCAATCCTAGTTATACAACGAAAGAAGCTGATTCAAGAGCATAGAGAGGAAGAGCCAACATATTTCATGGTCTATTAAGTGTGGCACTATATAAAATTTCTAAGGTGTGGATATATTATGGTAGTTACTGGAGATGTTGTGTGAGATTGGCCTTCATCACACTTACCACTCGAATCACTTGTGAGGCTTGTGTTGAACCAAACTTGAAGCATACTTGACCCAGTAATTGGTCAACTGGTGAGGAGCTGAATTGTCAAGAGCATGGATGACACAAGCAAGTAAGAGTACCTCCCAATTTTTCTTTCCCAAGAAACATTTACTTCAATCTCTAGAATTCCTCAACAATTCAAATGTAACTAGTCCATTTACAATTCTATTTTAGAACATTCTTCCCTTTTAGTTAGGACTCTAGAAGAATTGGACAATGAGTATCCCCATAATTCTACTTCCTTGAGATTAAGATGGACTCAAAGCAGGGAGTATAGGTTAAAAGGTTGTCTGGAAAATTCTTACCTAGGGAAGACTTGAGTTGACGAGATTGATTTGGCTGAGGGTGGCCTTGTAGGAGTTGGGACCAATGATGGCCTGCGATGTTGGAAATGGTTGTCTAAGGTGCTCAATTTATTTTCCTGCAATGGATCTGGGTCAGGATTGAGGATATTTAGCTTAGATATTTCTAGTGTCATTTAGCAACTACCCAGGGTTGGTGTGGCTCCATGTTTTCTATAATGGAGTCTAGGTTGAGAACGAATATGTCCTTGACTTTCCTTCATCAAAGTGGGGAGGGAGGAGGATATCTACTCTTATTTTAGGCTTGGGAGTTATCTCAAGAGGGGGTAATAAGTGGTTGAATTCTCATGTATTTTAGTGGTAGGGGCAGGTAGATAATGTGTGTTACTGGTCACTAGTTCCTATTACCACAAACCATCTTATTCTATTTTATTTGTCAGACATTATAACTTGGTATTTTCATAATAACCCATCATTTCTAGCTCTAGTCATCAAAGGAAATGTCACCATGCCAAGGGATAGAGGTCGTGTTAGAAGAGGATCTACGTATTACGAATAACATGCCCATAGAGGGACTTCTTACCCACAAAATAGTTTTGTAGGATCTATAGCAAGGTATGGAGATTAGATCCCTATGCATATGTAAGAAGAACCGAATCAAGAAGAAAGAGAAATTGCATATCAAAGATATTTGCTTTCTGATGCTGCAGTGAGGGTGAAATGGGAAAACGGATCCCAGACACTGGGGAAACAAGGAGCAGGGTGAAATAGTACATGCAAACCATATATTTTTATTGTACGATAAAATTTCTTTTGGGAAGAGTGTTTATAGAAAACCAAGAGTTGAGTAGGGATATGATGAAGACTATTTATCATCTACATGGACATGTAGAGCATAACGACTACAGAGTGTACATGATGGATCTTCAATTGAATTATATTAAACAACATTTAGGTATCCCTCAAATGACACCAAGACCTCCACTAGACCTGTTGTGGAGGTAAATCCTCTCTGCGGACAGAGACGATCCCTACTAACCCAGACTGGGTCTAGCAACAATCACATAATGCTATCATGCAAGTTCCTAATTGCAAATAAAAAGTAGATGGTGAGAACCTACTTGGATTCCAATGCTAGTGTTCGTCGAAGAGATGTCGCCCTCGTTCCTTTGCCTTGGCCAGTCATGATCCCCACAATCTCCGTGATTGGACACCTGCACATGCAAAGAACAACACGAAAACAAGCATAAAATCTAATAGATGCAATTATATATCAGTCAGAAAAGATATAACTCAACATCAAACATAAAACAATGAGAGTGGAACCATAATGATAGTCATGTATTATTAATAAATAACAAAGAAGAATACAACCAAAGTTCTGACGTCAAATCCTTCTCAAGAGGGTCCAGCCAGCAAGTCTCTTAAGCATTCACCCTTGGAGGTAGATCTCCCAAGACAAAAACTCTCTCTCACACAAGTTTTCACAAGAAAGAAACACTTCACAACCTTCCTTAAGCTCTCTAGCAATCCTACACTTGTCACACCAACTACCTATCAAGATCACACACTAGCAGCAACACTCCAAGCACTATCAATTCCAAACTAGCTGCTCATGGAAATGGTAGAGGCTTAAATAGGAGAAGGAGTCTCCATGAACGGTGGGAGGATGAGCTTATCTCCAAGGAAGGTGGCTCAAATGACGAAACAGATATGCCAGAGAAAGGAGGGCAACATTTACAAGGCCAACAACGAGGTCTGGAGTCATCTGGAAGGCCGGCTGTTAGAACAAACTCGCCCAAACTGGATCAGCGCGGGTCCATAACTGCACTGGAGCACTGACATCGCAGCTGAATAACAAAGAAGGTCGTGTCAGCGCGATCAGATATGAATAACAGACGCGCTGTCTGATGAAATTCGACCAGCGCGGGAAACACGTGTACTTCCGCGCTGGCAGCGCATTCCGTCTGTTATGGAGCGCCCATCAGCGCGTTTATTTTGACAACAGTCGCGATGATAGCAAAAACTTTGGCAAAGTGGGTCATTTGGCAATATTAGAGAGCATGAGCATGGATGGATTGGACTCATGACATAGTAGGAAGACTGACAGGGAGACAGTGACAAATTACTGTGTAACAGATGCCCCCTAAAGCATGAAGCCCGAGAGAGTGGGAGGGGTGAAATGCTTTACGAAACTGGCTGAACTGGAACACCACCAGGAAGAACCTGCACGTATGTACAACTGATATCTCTGATAATCAATGACATGTAGTCCAGGCATGGGCGCAGCCATCCAAAAGACATACGAAGGAGGTCCGTGGTATGGACGCAGCCACCCAGCTAAAGAGACCATGATGATAATAAAGGTATGGTCGCAGCCATCCATGAAGACTCAGGTATGGGCGCAACCATCCATCAATGAGTCATGTAATGATCATAATAATCCACAAAATCACAACTTGGATTGCAATAGACAAAATCCAGGGTCTTGCACTCCATCTTGACCCGAACAAAGTACAAGTTTAGGCATGCGAATACATGAGTTGAAGTCGAACATGCATGAACATCATCTGATTACCATTCAATGATGAAAACTGTTAACAAACGCGAGAGGTACCACCAATAATGACAATGGCCCTCAAGGTACTATAGGTACAATCTACAGCATGCGAATAGGTGAGCTGGCGTCGAACACCCGCAGAATCATTCGATCGGAGGCCATTGATGAAAACCTCTCGTCGAACATGAAGAACCTGCCATTAAGGCATGCAGGCTCCAAGGCACCGGAAGGGAGTCTCTAGATCAGCTTCCTAGATAATGAGCTGAAGTCGACAGGAAGTGACCTTGATCAAAGGAGGGCCATAGTGTTTCCCACATTAGTGACACGAGACAGAGGAAGGATGTTGTGGTGAATCAAAATTATGTGAGGTATCAGAGGGGGTTGTACTGTTGCAGAGGTCAACTTCTCTTGAACATATCGGCGGCACGACAGTGGACTTGGCAGTATCTGACATCAAATGAGCAGAGGTCATGGTGACAAGGCAATGAGCAGATGAAAAGTCAAACAGGATAACCCAAACCCACGGAGGCCAGTGTAAAACAAGATGAGAGACTCCCACCCAGACACGAATGCGGTCAAGTGCCATGTTCAAGAGCGACATACTGCCGACACGACAATAATTATGGATCCATTTTCCCCACCATTTCTGGCGAGTACCCCGATTATTTTTTGATGACAAGCTTGACGGGGATAGCATATGCTTGGAAGGCATCATTTTGACAGAATCTGATGTCATTGAGTTTTAACGAGTCTGACAAAGGAAGAACTCGACGTCTTTTCCTGTTTAGAGAGTCTGAAAAGACAACAGAAAAGAAAACTCCGGGGGGGTCCTTTTTCGTAAAGTTGTGTCTCTCGAGCCTGAAAAAGTATAAAACAATGCTCGAAAGAACCGCCCGACCAGTATGATCGAGGAGTACTTTTCGTAAGTAGTGACTTCGACCCAAAAAAGTAGAAAAGCGGTTAGAAGTACGTCATTTTGGAGCCAATAACGAGTTCGAAATGACAAAAACCCGGCAATCTTTTTAGTTTAAACGGTCGAAAAAAAGAGCTTTAAAGGCGACCGCCTCTCATTCCTTTTAACGAGCCGAGAGGGGGACTCGGCTATATTTTCTTATTTCACGTCGACAAAGAGCTTAAAGACGATGTTCCGGGACCAAGTGTGTATAGAACTGTCGTAATTCCACCGGCATGAGAATCTGCACAAGAAACACCGCACGCGTAAACTTGTTCGAGATAATATGGACCACACGCATAAAAACATAGCAGAACTATATTGGCACCAAGCACATGGTAAAAATCATCACAAAAAACCCACATTTATGAAAAATAATACTTAATTATGAAATTTTACCATAAATAGAGGGGTAAAAAAAGTTTTTTACCATTGTTACCATTTGGAGCTTCGGAGGACGTCTTGGAGCTGTGAGGTTGACGAGCCGAATTCCAGTCCGTACGCACATCAACCATCTTGCAGTCTGTTCCAGGTAGGTTCACCCTCCTCTACGCTCCATTTTGAAGTATTTTAGCCGCATTTTAACGGTGGGAAGTGCTGGTCTGGGCGGATTTTTTGAAACTCAATTCGCCCTCGGTCAGCGCGGATTTCCTTATCGGGTCCGCGCTGATCGAAAAAGATTTACACAGACCACCCCCGGATCAGCGCAGAAGAGTGATGTACTTCCGCGCTGACCCAGGAAAAATATCAAAGGGCGCCATTATCAGCGCCACTGTTTTAAAAACAGTCGCGCTAACGCCGCGCAACAAGTTTTTGAACAAATTTAACGTACGAATCTTTATGGACAGGGCCCTAATGAATTTTTGTGATCATGCAGGGTAAAGTGGCGTTCGTTTGGTAGGAGAGAGCTCATGATAATGAGTACATAGCGGCATTTTCCGATGCTGGGTGCCGTAATGCAATGCGGGCATGCGGGTTGCTCAAATTCTTCCTAACTTCGCGCCTGCGAGCACAGCCTGACCTTCTTGAATTCTTGATCAGAGCCTGGAATCCCACTGATGGGAAATTCATGATCCGAGGCCGAGATATTGAGTTTGACTATACAGATATCTATTTTTTGACTGGGTTATCACGTCGAGGTGAGATGCCCATCCTGGAGGGGCAGCGACCTGGTGGTGATACTCTGGATATGCTGATGGCCCAGGTGTGCCCACAGGCACGCAAGACGCGGAGTGGGAAAGTAGTTATTCCTACGGTGGAGGACATCGTCCTTCGAACCATACTCTTCATGGTGACTTGAGCAGCGGGCTCCTTGGCCAATCACAAGGCCTTGAAGGCCCATCTTCGATTGGCTCTCAAATGTTTAAATCCCACTATATTCAACTGGGCAGTAGTAGTAACAACCAGTATGAAGAGACAGCTGACCAACTGCCGACGTGGTGAGTCGAAGCAGTTTGGCTATGGGTCAATTTTATTCCCGCTCATGCTGGAGCGGGTACCGGCATTACAACTACAGGACATGGTCGTGGATCCACCTAGAGGCCCCCGAGAGACGAGGGCCACACGATGGGGCCATGTCATGCCACGAGGAGGTGGCGGCTGACTAGTGGCATGGGGAGTATACTTCCGAGAGTGGCTGGATCGACAGACTATTTTTGTGGAGGACTGGCCATATGCTAGCATAGACTTCCGTGGAGACCCAGACATGCCGCTGCCTGCTGGAGAGCAGTGGGACGATGGTGGTAAGCCACTTGATCTCTTTTTGATTTTTTTTTATTTTTGTAATGTTTTTTATTTTTCATGTACATGTCTTAACGATGAGTGCTATGGTATGCAGATGTAGGACGGACGAGACCCCTTGGTTTGGCCCCAGAGGCGCGGAGGGATGCACAGGGCATTGGAGCTCTGGCCTTGGTTCCTCCGGGAGTCGATACGATGGAGACCGTGATACGGAACCTCAAGGGCTTACTGTCAGGGATTCCAGATTACCAGGGGATAGAGGAGGTCCCCATAGCATCTCAGATCGATACAGTGGGGGTAGAACCTAGGATGCACCACCTTTTGAGGCGGGTGGCACGAGCGGCTACAAATTATAGAGAGCATAACCCACCCCAGTAGACATCTAGGTCTTTATTTCCTACTGATGGTTTTTTGAGAGACATGTGTCTCAGATGTATCGAGAACACAGGCCTTATCTAGACATATACACTTATTTTTTGAGCGCCTTGGTGCACCATACGATATATATATACATATTCCTATGGTTTATTATTGTGCTTTTATGTGCTTGCTTGTATGATGTTTTGATTATAAATTACGCAAATGTCTATCTAATATATGATTAGCCAATGCATCAGATAATGTGTTTAATCATCGTGGAATATGCTGATATGTGATAAAGTCAAAATTCCTTTTTAACAATTTAACACGTAAGTAAAACCTTAAAATGTGACGGTCTCTGACCGAATATCGCCCATTGAGCTGATGGACGACAAGTTGAGAGTCTAGGTTAACAACCAATGTACGAATATTGAGATTAATCGCCTCGGCTAATAATTCAATAACAGCACTGTATTCAGCGACATTGTTTGTAGTACAACCTAAACACACACCTTGAAGATCTATCAACTCACCGTGAGGATCGTAGATCACCCACGCCGTAGAGGACAAATTGCGAGTGCTGCGGCAGGCACCATCAGTGAAACCAATATAAGGTGCACCCGACATCTGCACAAGAAGCAAAAACACAATAAGGAGCAATCACGCTTTTCACACCAAGCCAAAAAACATGAAAACATACACACACACACACTTGCTAAGACACACGCATGTATAAATTGAAGCGCATGAATCATGCATAGTACTTTTTCAAGTACAACCCATTGCGGGGCTTATCAAGAGGATTACCTTCGTAGTCAACTAGCTCGTATGCCCATTTTTGCAATACTCTCTTTACAATATAAGGGCCTAGCCACATGGGCTCGAGTTTGCCTGCCCCTAGCTTGTCATTTGCTTGGTCGTATAACAGGACTAGATCTCCCTCAACAAAGGAACGAGGATGAATGGTATGGTCAAAATGAGTTTTGACTCTCTTCTTTTGAGCTTCGATGGCTAGAGAGGCTAAGCGATGGGTCTCGTCTAACCGTTCTAGATAAAGAAGCCGTTCCTCTACCGGAGTAGTGTTGGGAAGCAACTCGACGGCTATTTTCAACGAAGGAATTTCACATTCTATAGGAAGGGTAGCCTCCAGTCCGTAAACTAGTTGAAATGGAGTGAAACCGGTGGCATCCTTCACAGAGGTTCGGTAGGCCCACAAGGCGGGAAACAACATCAGATGCCAATTAGACTTATGCATGTCAACAGTACGTTGAAGCATCGTAACCAAAATCTTGTTAACGGCTTCAACCTGGCCGTTAGACTGAGGATAGTACGGGGTCGAACTATCATGCCGTAAGCCTAGTTGGGTTGTCAGTTCAGTCATCATGTGATTACGGAAATGCTTTCTGTGATCCGTGACGATGGCCTGTGGAACTCCAAACCGCGTAATAACATGATTGAACAAAAACTGTGCCGCTGTGTGACCATCTTCAGTTAATGTGGGCATCGCCTCAGCCCATTTTGTAAAGTAATTGATGGCAACGATAATAAACCCATGCCCCCAGGCCGAGCGAGGTTTACAGGTTGTAAAATCAATGCCCCATTTTGCAAAAGGGCCTACGGTCACTACAGGGTGTAGCGGGGCCGGTGGCGCACGCATCTTCCACTGGTATATCTGGCATGCATGACATGAGCAGACAGCAAGAATGCAATCCTTAAAAATGGAGGGCCAGAAATAACCAGCGCGAAGGATTTTTTGAGCTGTGGCATATCCAGACATGTGACCACCACATGCGCCAAAGTGGCAGTCATTCAAGACTCTCTCAGCTTCCTCGAGGGTAAGACATCGGCGGAGAACGGAGTCCACGCCGAGACGGTACAGGGTGTCCCCTATGATACGATAGGGTTGAGACTGATGGCGGATCCGCCGCCGAGCATCTTTGGATACAACGAGGAGGAAAGAGAACGTTTGTAAATAAACGATAATATCCCCGTACCAGGGATCAAGGGTGCTGATCAAAAAAAGATTTTCGTCCAGGATCAAGGGTGATTTAATGGCTGCGGCCTTTCGGGGGTGCACAGGGCATATGCGTTGACGAACAGGCTTAACACCTGGATACGTAGGTATCTCGTGCACCACTATGTTAGGGTCGATGCCGGGCATCTCTTCATAGGACCAAGCGAAGACATCACAAAATTCGCGAAATAGATCGGTGTAAAGTTGAACTTCCTCTGGAGTGCAAGTGACTCCAATATGAATGTGCTTGATAATCCCTGGTTTGACAGAGATGTCGATGGGTTGGGTCTGCGTAATGTTTCCCATATTGCCCTCAGAAGACACTTGGTAAATTTGAATAGGTGTTTGAAGAGGCTGGAATGGGATACACGAAGCAAACCGTTCGAGACATGCGATCATTTCCTGATGGGCAGGGAGAAATGAGGAACGCTGGTGATGATCGGACCAAGGGGGCTCCTTAAGAGACACGGTCTCTATGATGGCTTCATCGGAAGGAAATATTTCCTTTAATGGATCCGAAGTAGCATCATCTCCAAGCCAAGGGAAATGAACATACGAATCGGGAACACCGCTCGGAAGAGCAGGTTCGGGAGGGGGAGCCGATGCAGCAATGATTTCGACGTAGTTGAGCTCGGCAGGACTCAACGGCATCATATCACCCCAGGATTCTATCTGATTAGCGGGAGGAAGGACCCACGGATCAGAACGCATGGAAATCATGTTAATAGGGGCGAGATTCGAAGATGGGAGTGGAAAGACACCCATTAGGGCGGGATCCTTAGAGGCCAGCTCCCACACTCTCGAATGATTTGGAGGTATGCTCCACGAAAGGCACATTACCTTTAGAAGAAGAGGCGAAGAAGGAGAGCTGGTCCACTGTGACAATCTTCCCCTGATGAGGGAAACAAATGACACGGAAAAGGGAGGATGCCACGGCTTGCATGGCATATGTCCAGCTACGTCCGAGGAGGAGGTTGTAGGTAAGATTAGTGTCAACAACTTCGACCTCCACTTCTACCGTCTTCCCTTCCAAGGAGATGGGAAGGCGTTGGAGGATACCGTAAGGACGGGACGCTCTTCCATCAAAGGCTTCTAACGTCGTAGGAGACTGGCTCAATGTTGGAGAACCAATAGCTTTCCAGCAAGCAACAGACATGATGCAAGTTGAGGCACCTTCATCAATGACTGTACAATGAATCGTTTTACCATTGATGATGACCTGTATAAGGAAAGCGATTTGGTGAGGCAGTCTCGGCGTATAGCCCTCGAGATCAAAAGAAATTAGATCCGAGTCAGCCGGGTCTATGCCACCGATGGCCGATAGCAAGGACTTCCTCTGGGAGGGGTAGCTCTGGAGGACTTCTAGAGCGGACATAGCAGACGGAGCCTGGGCTAAGTCCTCAACAATGCTGTAGTGCTGAGCAACATGAGCATTCGGGTTGTAAGAAGACTTCTGGAGTACACCTTTTAGAGGGGGTCAGATCATCGTCTCAGTGCTAGGTCTTTCGATGTGGAGAGGACCAGAACTGGATGGAGGAGCGCTGGAGGGGACCTCCGACTCTTTCCTGGCATGAGATGGACATTCTTTTGCTCGAGTAGTGACATGGATGGGAATTGTCCCAGCCATGAAGACTTGAGAGCCAAATGAAGAAGAGGGTTGTGATGGATCTGCCACCATTTGAGTTTGCTATGAAGGGAAAGGTTCTTTAAGCATAGCAGGAGTCCTAGGAGCACCTTTCAGTAATCGACTAACTTCAGACCGCCTAGGGCAGTCTTTAGTGTAGTGATCCTCATCATAGATGAGACAAGTATACTTAGGTTTACGTTTGGCTCCTTCCTCGGGCGGAGGTTTAGGGGAGTCCTGTTTGGGCTGTTCGGATTTATTCTTGGCTTTCCCTTTCTTTTTCCCTTTCGAGGACTTATCAGCTGTGGTGGACTAAACGGCGTTTACCTCGGAGGTACTTCCAAAACTAGAATGACCCTGAGAAGTGTTTCCATTAGAAGCATTCTGTTTTTGCTTCCCAGGGTTCACAGATGACTTCTTTGAAGACGCGTTTACAGAGCCAATAACTCCGTCAACAGATGGTTTGGGCGGAGCTTTGGATGTTCCGGGTCTCGGGACGTCTGGCAAATAATCATATAAAGTACCTGACTGAGAATATACCAAGTCGAGGTATTGAGCATGCGCGATAGTTTGCTCTTCAGTTACACAAGCTCCCATAGCAATGTCTCGCACGATTGCAGGGAAAAAGGAAGTCGTAAACCAATCGGTTAGGAGCTGATCAGGAATCCAAAATTTGATCAAGCAACAACGCCGTCTCCATTCATGTATATGATTGGATATATGCATGGCTGTGTCCTGTTTGAGAGATGTAAGGAGATGTGTCCCTGTCTCATACCGAATGGGTAACTGAAAATGAGTTAGGAATGCCATAGCCAACGAGTTGAAATCTTGAAATGTTCCGCGATTCAACTCAATATACCACTTAGCGGCCGAGCCAGTGAGACTCCTTTGGAAGAGGTGGAGCCGGATGGAGTCATCAAGCCATGAGTTGGATGAGCACCAAAGGTGATAGGTCATGACATGGGCTTGAGGATCTTCACCAGCTTTGCCATCGAGTTTTGGGCAATCACCAGGTATTTTACTTGGAACTGGTGGCCAATATGGATTATGAAGAATGGGATCATTCGTCAACTTGGACACATCTGGAAGTTCTAACGTCGCTAAGAAAGGTAACTGAGGATTAAAGGACATTTTTGGCTGTGGAAGAGAGGTAGTACCAGGGTTCCAACCAGGTGGTGGTTGCCCCCATGGACTTTGTCCAGATGGGCCCGGCCCATAAGGGTTCTGCCCATAGGGATTTTTCCCATAGGGGTTCTGTCCATAAGGATTCTGTCCATATGGATTCTATGCATAAGCAGACAGTTGACCCTGGGTCTGCCCTCCAGCACCCCATGGATTAGCAACTTGACCTGCAGGTGCAACGTACTGTTGCTGATAATTCTGGTAAGGAGTGACCTGCATTTGTTGATAATTTTGATAAGGGGTAAATTGAGTTTGCCCCTGGGGTTGCTGGTAGCCATACGTCTGTTGAGCTCCATACTGAGCCTGGTAAGAAGGCTGCGCTTGGTAAGAAGGTTGAGGTCGTGGCCCACCTTGCATTTGATAACCAATTTGAGTCTGGGGCCCAGAAGGATGTCCTTGAACAGGTTGAGCTTGGACCATCTGGCCGGAAGGTTGGCCTGGTTGGGTTTGGGATGGACCTGTTTGCCCAGAAGGATGTGCTTGCTGGGTACCAGGTTGTCCTTGAGCAACCAAGGGTTGTCCTTGCGGAACAGATGGTTGAGCGGGCTGGACGGCCGGTTGACCTTGAGGTTGGCCAACCTGTCTAGAAGGATGACTAAGTTGGGCAGTGGGTTGGCCTTGCTGTGCAGAAAGATGACCCGCTTGCCCAGAAGGATGACTAGGCTGAGTAGTGGGTTGGCCCTGCTGTATGTAAGGCTTCCCCCCTTGCCCAGAGGGATACCCCTGTTGGACTGCCGGTTGACCTTGTGGAATATAAGTTTGTCCAGCTTGTCCAGAGGGATAACCCTGCTGGATACTAGGTTGGCCTTGTTGGATGTAAGGTTGTCCTGGTTGTCCAGACGGGTAACCTTGCTGGGTACCAGGTTGCCCCGGATAGCCAGAAGGTTGAGTCAGATAGGTAAAAGATGGACCACCAGCGGACGAAGGTTGTCCCTGATAGGGTTGTCCTTGTAGGCCCCCAGGTTGTCCTGGGTAAGACTGGCCATAATATTGCTACCCTTGGGGGGTTTGCACATAAGATGGCTGGCCTTGGTTAGGCGGTGCTTGAAGCTGTGCAGGCATTGCTTGGCCCCCATGGAAAGTGGTGGCGTTCCAAGCAACGGATAATGGTACCAAAACCTCAACAAAAGGTTGAGTAGGCAAGGGTTGAGAAAGCTGAAGGTATTGACCAGTAGAATCGTAACAAAAGAATGGACCCTGCGCATTCGGATCCTGAATAGCTTGCCCATAGGCATCATATGGCCCCCCTCCTGGGACGGGACCAGAAGAGGGTGGAGCACTTTGTGCAGGGTGGACAACTTTAGGTGAGTGTGCCGGCTGGCCGTTACTCACTTGACCATGAGGGGGACCAGCACCAGTGTTCAAGGCTGAAGATGCTATAACGGCACTAACAACCGAAGTTGAATGTGCTACACAAACAGTTGGATTTGTTGGAACTGAAGTGACAGGTGTAGTGTGGACTTGTGAAACAAAAGATCCCGTGGTGGGAGTGATATGGGGGTCCCACATAGTCGAAGCAGGGATCCTGGCACTTACCCTATCCCTCAACGACTGGTAGCGTGGGGGGAGCGGAGAAGTAGCTGGGATAGGAGTGTCGATATTCGAAAAGATAGGTGTCTCACTCACTCTAGGAGATGTCTCATCCATTTGAGAGGTAGACATTGGAGACGAAACACTAAGGGGGGTAAAAGGAATATCGTCCTCTTCAGGCTCCTAGATGGGGTTCTAATGAATTTCGTAACCTTCGTCGTCCGGAGCGCGAGAGTTGATCGGTTGGATACTCGGGATGACAAGAAGAGTATCACTTACAACCGATACCTCAGGAGCAGCGGAGGACGGAGACCCTTGATCACTTGGAACGGGAGTCGACGGTTTAGCCAGGATGACAAACTTCAGACAAGACCAAAGGGAGTCTAACGATAAAGGACCCTACTCAAACTAACGCACACAAGATCTAACCAGGTAATGTTTATCGCGGCCAAATAAATTTTAAGATGCAAGGACACAACTTGACCTTTTCATGTTTTAAGAGTCGAGAAAAGGACAAAAAGGTGACTCTAGTCGCCTTCGAATGTTTTGTGAGCCCGAAGTGACAAACTGCTCAAGTGAGCCTTTTCTTTTAAGGAGTCTTAAAAGGATCAAAAGTGACTACTCTGGAGAGACTAGGCAAAGGGTTTACCAAACAAATCCGTAAAACTGCATATACACCTTGGCAGTCATATGAAAACCAAGGACTTCTCGTACGACAGTCAATCTTCTCGAATGCTGTGTTCGGTGCGTTACGGCTTGTAAGGTGGCAGACACGGCTTCTTGTGGATAAAGGATGATAACCTAGTGGGGTCTCCCCTATATACGCGACGGTACGTGGGAGCTCAAGTCCGTGCTAGACCACTATCAAGTCACAAAAGGAGGAATCACCCAACCGTAGTGTGAAACAACAGTGACTAGGTTTAACGACGCTGGAGCACGTCTCTAGCCTAGACCTCTAATCAGTGAGCGTTATGTTCCAATGCGTTTTTAAGTTCATTCAGTTCATTTTATGGTTGATCTTCGATTAAGTTTCAATTTCCAGGTCCTACCGTATGTAATCTCTCACAATTCCCTAAATGCAAGCTATATGCCAAAGAATATCATTTCATTCGATGAACACTAACTACGAGAGAGTTGAGAATTTTTCAATCAAACAAAATGACCACAAACAATCAAGAACCACCCTAATGCAGCTAATGACAAATAAACGAAACTTTTCTTTGTTTTAAATCACTTAATCAATGAAAAGCTTCTAATTTCAATTAACTAATGCAACGCAAAAGAGATTATTCTTTTCTTTTCAATGGCAAAGTGCACTAAACAAATTTTGAGAGATAATAACAAACAAATGTGAAAAGAACCGGTTGACCCCAAACAACTGTGATCCGTGTCCGGGTAGTGAGAAGTAATCGAAACAATGCAAAGACTGGTTCAATAACAATCACCTAAACAACCAAGCAAAAGCAAGCAAAGAGGAAGGTTTCGCAAAACCAAAAGCAAGCAGTAAACGAACCTCTGTGAGCGAGTAACCAAGCAAAGCCGATCCAATGAAATTGGAATGATAAAACTAGGTCACAAGACACAAAAAGCAAGATCCGCTCAACAAGACTTCTCAAGAAAGTGCTTCAATCTTCAGACAATGGAAATCAAGTCATAAACCAAGTGAAAAAAGCAGGGGATAGCAAAACCAACAGGCTCAGGAGGCAGAATTGAAGAAATTCAATTCTACAGGTATCAGCATGGGTGATACACAACAACAAAGCACTGATCAGAAACCACGCGTAGCAACAAAGCGTTGTCAGCACGGAAGTACACGGATTAACCGCGCTGGTTCGATTTTCAGAACCGTCGCGACTGTTCAGTGTATAAACGCGATGATCATGAAGTCAGAGAAACAGCTATGCGATGGCAGTATGACTGTTTTATTATAAATCACGCTGAAGCTAAAAAACAGGCACAATCAAGCCAAAAACTCCCAAACCAAGGCAATCACTCTTTAAACAATCAAGGCACCTCCCAGACTGAACCAGGAAATCCAAAAACAGAGAACTAATCCCCAATCTTTGAAAAGAGAGCAAAAATCAAAACTCAAGGACAAAAGGTGAACACAAAGACAGAAGCCAGCTCCAAGCTGTTCAGTTTGTAAACCAAACCGGAGATGGACTGAAGTGGCTTTGATCTACTTCGCTAATGCAGAGCAATAGCGTTTCGAAGGCTATCTGGCCGTGCTTCAGGCTCCGTCCAAAGTTTACAAATCAAACAACAAGGTAAAGAAACTCCCCAGCGGAGTCGCCAAATTGTTGTGGAGGTAAATCCTCTTTGCAGATAGAGACGATCCCTACTAGCCCAGACCGGGTCTAGCAACAATCACACAATGCTATCACGCAAGTTCCTAATTGCAAATAAAAAGTAGATGGTGAGAACCTACTTGGATTCCAACGCTAGTGTTCGTCGAAGAGATGTCGCCCTCGTTCCTTTGCCTTGGTCAGTCACGATCCCCACGATCTCCGTGATTGGACACCTGCACATGCAAAGAACAACACGAAAACAAGCATAAAATCTAATAGATGCAATTATATATCAGTCAGAAAAGATATAACTCAACATCAAACATAAAACAATGAGAGTGGAACCATAATGATAGTCATCTATTATTAATAAATAACAGAGAAGAATACAACCAAAGTTCTGATGTCAAATCCTTCTCAAGAGGGTCCAGCCAGCAAGTCTCTTAAGCATTCACCCTTGGAGGTAGATCTCCCAAGACAAAAACTCTCTCTCACACAAGTTTACACAAGAAAGAAACACTTCACAACCTTCCTTAAGCTCTCTAACAATCCTACACTTGTCACACCAACTACCTATCAAGATCACACATTAGCAGCAACACTCCAAGCACTATCAATTCCAAACTAGTTGCTCATGGCAATGGTAGAGGCTTAAATAGGAGAAGGAGTCTCCATGAATGGTGGGAGGATGAGCTTATCTCCGAGGAAGGTGGCTCAAATGACGAAACAGACATGCTAGAGAAAGGAGGGCGACATTTACAAGGCCAACAACCAGGTCTGGAGTCATCTGGAAGGCCGGCTATTAGAACAAACTCGCACAAACTGGATCAGCGTGGGTCCATAACTGCACTGGAGTGCTGACATCGCAGTTGAATAACAAAGAAGGTCGTATCAGCGCGATCAGATATGAATAACAGACGCGCTGTCTGATGAAATTCGACCAGCGCGGGAAACACGTGTACTTCTGCGCTGGCAGCGCATTCCGTCTGTTATGGAGCGCCCATCAGCGTGTTTATTTTGACAACAGTCGCGATGATAGCAAAAACTTTGGCAAAGTGGGTCATTTGGCAATACTAGAGAGCATGAGCATGGATGGATTGGACTCATGACACAGTAGGAAGACTGACAGGGAGACAGTGACAAATTACTGTGTAACAAGACCTAGCAAGCCCAATCCTTATAGTAGGCTCGGATTCTAAGCCAATATCTTGATCATTTAATGACCCTTGTCTATGAATTTCCTTTTGTTACTAAATTTTCTTGTGATCAAATGGCTTGACACCATAGTATAATCCTATTTAATTTTATTCATGTTGTGTTATGTTTTTCTATTATGACCCTTTGTAGGGTTGAATTTTGGGTATGGTCTAGTTTCCCTGGTGAGATACAAGAATAAACTATGAGTTCTTTTTTATATAAACTCCTATTTTGAAGTAATAGAATTCAATTTAGACCAAAAAAACAATTGAACGTACCTAATTTGAGGGTATATGAAGGAACCGAGTTGCTAATCGATGGGATGAAGATTATTTCTCCAACAATTTAAGCTTGAATTGAGCCCAAAAAGTGCATACCCCTCCTAAAGCACTATGAGAACGTGCTAAGATAATTCCACTGACATGCCATATCTTATGATGTTTTTGATGGATCTTTTAATCCCCCATTTTTGTCTCCTGGAGTAGAAGAACTAGGGGACTTTCTTTTTCAACTAGTGATTTCACCTCTTCCATCCATTCCTCTAACCCTAATCCTTTGAAATTCTATAATATTACCTTCATCATTTACTAATTGTATGAGTTTCCCCTTGATGTGAGGTTGAATTTCCTCCTTTTCTAGTATTTCTATTTCCTTTGATAAATTTTGCATCTAAAGTTTATTGGGTTCCCATTTCTTTATATTTTTTTTCCTTTTCCATCCTCATCTCTTGATTGCTTTTCTTCCAATCTTTCTATGAAGCCAATCTTGCTCCTTTTCCTTCTATACTTCATATTTCTCGTTTATAGAAATAACTAGGAAAGGCCTCGTATTTATGTTCTTGGGAGAATGGTATTATTCCTTGTCAAGTGAGGTCTCTTCCACTATCTGCATCGGTGCTAGGGTGTCCTTGAGGGGTGACATATTATAATCAACTCATTTTACATTTAAATATTGTATAGGTTTAGGGTCTTTTTCTGAAGAGGTTGGAGGATTGTTCATTGGAATTTCTCCTTCCTTGTCGATCATATGCAAGACCTCATAACTATTGTTGTTTTCCTTGTTCCCATTTGTCTTTCTAGTTCTCTCTCCATTCCTTGGATCAGTTTCTTTTGGAGAAGAGGGTATTTTCCTTTTATTTCCATTGAGATCAGGTTTCCTTTGTTGATTGTTAGCTTTTGTTGTTGGTTCTTTCCTCATTTTTGGATACTTCCATTGATCCCCTCTTCCACGTGTGTTTGTTGCTCCTCCTGCTTCTTTTTACAACTTCTTGAAAAGTGGCCATATTCATTGTAGAGAATGTGCATTTAAATGGTAAGTGGTCATAATGCACCTCTTGGATATGTGACTAGCTATCAACATTTAGATTAATATTCTCTAGAAGTCCCTTATCTAGATCCACTTCCACACTTAGCCTTGCATAGGAAAATAAACCCTCTTGTTGTTTGGCACAATCAATGTATTTTCGCATGTAATTACCTATATTTTCAAAATTTGTATCATTCCATCTATGAATGGGAAGAAAGGGGAGTTTCACTTAGACTAGAACCACCAACAACACATCACTTTTAGGATTTAAGTATCGACTCCATTGATCTAGATATAATCCTTGTGCACCCATAAAATAAGGCCTACTCCTTGAGATCAAGTCACAATCTGTATTATTTTCAAAGAAGAAGGTGAAAAAATCATTCTTGCAAAAGGAAGAAGACACTCTCCTTTGATCATCAATTTCTAGTTATTTTCCACCCAAATTCTAATAGAGTATGGGGAAGGATAGATCCCCATGAATTGGCTAATTAGGATGCACTTTTTTAATTGCCAAGCATGAGATCTTGACTAGGGGCATAAACTTCCACCTTTGGGATTTACTCAATCTTCTTGATGAAGCGTGTGGGCTTTTCCTTTTGGTACTTTGGCACATTAGCTACCATATTATTGAAAGGTTTAATATCTAAAGCTAGAAAGGGGGGGTGGAAGAGGAACAAGAACCCTCGAGCTAGGTTCCATCAAGCTGTAGAAAATCACTAGATGTGTTACAAACCCTCACTATGCTTCAGAGAAAGCACTACTTTGATGTTATTGTTTTATCTTTGTTTATTTATTAATAGATTAATTGAAGTTAATATATAATATATTGACTTATTGGATATATAAAATAGTAATACAAATTTTTCTAATTTTTCTAATTGCAAATATGTTTTTGAATGTAAAATATAAGAAAAGATTTGCACCTCAAAATATTTAATCTCTTTGGATTCTTTATAAATTTAAAGTTAACATGGATATTCCCTAGTTTATATATATATATATATATATATATATATATATATATATATATAGTTTTGAGTTATTTTCTTGACTAAAAATCAATTTGAATATTATTTTAGAGACAAATTAAGATATATTGATGATGCCATTTTTCTAAACTCAATGTATTTATGATTTTGGGTTTCATAACTTTGAAATAATTTCTATTGTTCTAGTGCATTGAATATAGTGAAATTAATGACCATTTATGTTTTTAATATTAAGATGGTACAGTGCTCTTTGTGGTAGTTTTCAAATAGCACGCATTCTAGTATGATTGAGAATATCTCAAACATAAATAGTCATGGATTTCCCATGCAAAGGGGAATTTACATAAAAAACAAAAAGGGGTAGAATTTACATAGAAACATTCATGGATCTTGTTTTATGATTGTAAGAATTATTTATCTATAAATGTCCATGGATATTCCACTGGATAGTTTGTCACAACAGATATGATAAAGTTATATATAAAAAATCTAAAATCTACACTACTACGGTTTTCTTTCTCTTTAGACTTTTGGGTCTGTAGATTACTATTAATTGAATATGCATGCAAATTAAATTTATATTAAAAAATAGAGAACAACTAAATAAAAACTCAAACCACAATTTGACACAAGATATAGCTTGGGAAACCCTTTCGAGAGAAAACCAAGCTAGAAGGTGAGGTTTCGTGACTCTATTTCTCTGAATAGAAAATAGCTATGGGTACAAATAAGTAAGGACTATGGCCCGTGGGCTATTATAGTGCACAAATCCTCTCCATATGCATTATATCTTGTCCCTATTTTCTATTTTTTCTCATATATGGAACAAATACACTCAAAAATTATTGGAACCCTTTTTCATCTTAGCCTAGCCTGGTTATAACACAACTCGATAGCCTACTAGTGGTTAGGTTTGGCTACCTCAACTCTAAACTAGAGTTACAATATGGAATATTATAGATTCTTCTTCATCATAATCACGTGGATATACCCTTTTTCCATGAATAGTGGACATTGACGTGGAATCCTTTCAAATTATGTTGGTGAAATAGGAAGATCAAATTTTGAGTGGCATAACCTTTGCATACAAACTCTGATTGACATGATTCTTGTGTCATTGGAAATGTATTTTCATGTAGAATATTAAAACAATGTGTCATGCTAAATTTGAAAAATTTTACCCAAAATAAATCCATTTGATGCCTCAAAATTCTCTCGAAAGGTTTCAAACCCCAATTTTCCAAATTGGGTCCGACTAGTAAAAATGGTCACGTGAGCTAATTCCTCCACTTTAAAAGCATCAAGATAGATGAAAAGAAATATAATTATCCAATCCAGATCACACCTCCCCATTTTGGGAGGGTTTTCGTCCTAGAAGGATTCTACTTAATGAGGTGAGGAAATGTTTTCTCCACCTTCTCTTAGGTGTACCATTCAACTTTTCCTAGAAGTTGTCATTTTATCCCAACATGCCAAAGGTCATGCTTCCCCTATCTCATAGTTCTCTACCTTTTCTACAAGACTATATCTTTTATCAACTCTACATGAGCATTTGGTTCCAAATCCTCAAAAGAAGTTAGGATTTGTTCCTCTTCCTGATCTAGCATGGAAAGCTCATAGAGTTTTGGATTCTCTACATTCAAAACCAAGTAAATGCACATGCATGGTGGTAGAATAATTTTAAAGGCATTATCACCCACCTTTCCTAGTAACTTGAAGGGAATTGTTGATGGTGTTGGACCCGCCAACATGTCAGGGGATCTCCCCGGTAAGAAGTCCCAACTAGACCTCATATCGTTTGGAGTAGGAATCCCAACAGTGGGTAGTACCTTAACTGCGGTAGTGCGTAGAGGTAATATTATAAATTTGTCGGAAGAAAGTGTGTGACCTTGCAGTGAGTCAAATGAGATGCATGGGGGTTCTAACACATGGAGGGGAAAGGAAGTGTGTACCTTAGAAGTCTGTAATATTACACAACCTAAAAGGAACACATGAGTGAGATGACATCACAAGCTAGAAAGTGGAATAGTCCACAAAAAAACGTGATGGGCTAAACCAATAACACATCTACAACAAGATTCATACAATTGCATACAAAATAGTTCATACACAAATGTGTAAGTAAAATAACATACATTGCTAAAGCAACCAAAATAGTCCAACTACAATAACAACATCTTCATGAAAATGTGATGGCTTTGTTATATATTATTAAGTGAATGTTCCATCCATACATACACCATTGACAACCACTAGCCCCAATAGTGGAACATTACATTAAACACCTCCTGCTCCTCTAAAGAGATCTACTTTCTCTACACTGTGGCGAAGTCAAGCCTTGTCACAATACTCTCCAAGCCTTATTTAAGCAATGCCTAGCTAAAAGCTTGGCTCCTAAAAGCTTGTACTATGAGTTATGAGGTTCTATATATAGAAAAGGGTGGAGTGACCCTTGACATTCCCCTTTGACTCTTGGACTACCCTCATGACTCTTCACATTACAGAGTGACTGTTCACATTCCACTAGTGACACTTGGAATTTCACTTACAACATATTTACAATAATATAATTTCCACATATACCCATGTGGGACAAAATAGGCTTGAGTCAACCTAACAAGACAAACAACATCACTTGGGGTCTTGGGGAAAGACCAACTCAGTAACCTCCTTGTGGTGGTCTTCGGAAAAAAATGAATACCAAGCTTGGTAATGCGTTATTGTGTCCCCATACTATTTGGTGATGTCTTTATCGAATTAGGCCCTTGTCTCCATGGCTTCTAGGTATATGGTTCTAAAACCTATATCCAGCTCATCCTAAAGCATGTGTAGCACTGTTCTGAGTGTGGTTGGACCACCAATGTAATTCTGCATGTTCTCTACACTCAGCTGTAAGTCATCACTAGTGGCTTCACACATCAACTACTCTATGTACCCTTCGACCTCCAACTTGACTTGGTTATTCCTCATGGCTTGAGTGAGGGTTCCGATCGAATGGATCTTGTGTGTCCTCACTATGACATCGATACTCCTATGCAACCATGCATAGGAAGCCACAATATTGGTGATGAGCAGAGGAAGCTTGTCATAGTTCTAGATAAAACATCTAAATTTGTGCTTTTTCTATCTCTTCCTGTGGCTTCATCATCTTGTGCAAGTAAAGTGGGGCTCCCTTATACCTCATTGTCCATTCCTGTACATGTGCAATAGCAGTGTGGATGTCTTTAATAGTTTGGTTTGTCTTCGCACACTGCTCCTAAAAACCACATAGATGGACAACTTCTTTGTGCATGGTGACAAATATGTTATACAATGTCTGCATGGTGGTATTCAAATTTTATATCTCTGCAAGTATTTATTTCTTCATTTCTACCATAGTGGATCCTATGGACTGCTCTATTCTCCGCGTGGCCTCTTTTAAGTCCTTAGGCATCCGATCATTCTTTGCTATCAAGAACTTGACCGTCGAACTCATGGCTTCAGCATAAGCTTGAGACACCTTGCCATGGCAGCAGTATGTCTTCTGACATCTAACACAATCACCCCTTCCTCTATGTGCACAGGTGATGTGTGATCATTCAGGAGATGCCTTCTTCATTCCTGTACAATCTTGTGTTGTGACTTGTCAAATGATAGATTATACACATCCATCTCCAGATCATCATCAAGGAGAAAAACCTCTCCTTGCTTGCTCAAGACTAGTTGTGATTCTAGAGGTGGCGCAAATTGTGGTGTGACCTCAGATGCTCTCAGAATGAGATTAGTTTCTTGGTCCTGTGGCTCCTGTTCCATCTCGATGTCCATTGCTTCAACCATATGCTCAACCTGCTAAGAGAGTTCTTGAACCTACACATGCTCACCCTTTTATTCATCTGTTGGTTGCTCTACTACCTCAACCTGTATAGGCGCAGTTTTGTCTATTAGTGCACCTTGTCTTTCCTCTTGTTCATGTTTCTGCTTTTCTTCCCTTTCTCTCCTCTTGAGCACTTTCTCTCCTTTTAACTTCTTCTCTGTCTCCTACAACTTCCTCTCTGCATCTTCTAACCTTTTCTTCTCTCTCTTCCTCCATTCTAGGCCCCTTTCGTGATGTTGCCTCTTCACCTCTATCTCCAAAGCTACTTTCTCAACAAGAGGATCTTCTCTGAACTTGTATCTTTGCTTAGCCTCTACACTCTCGACAATCTTCCTCTTGCCTTTTTCTTGCATTGTTTTGCTTCTCACTATTGTTGTTGTTGTTATTTCCTGTGGTGTTGCTGCCTACAATGTTGATTTCCATTCTACGACTATGCTAACTGGTTCATTGAGCTTAGAGGAGTTGTAGCAATACCTCCAAGGATCTTCCTCTGTCTAATGACACGCCCCATGAATCCATGGGTAATACACCTTCACACAATGGTTATTGCATATGTAGTGGGGATCATACAAATTGAAACTCTTAGTGCCAAACCCAAACTTCTTCAAGTCCTCGGCCTCGACATCCGCATCCTTCAAGGTACACATCTCGTACAACCCAATCTACAAAGGAAGGGTAGGCCAGGATGCCTTCTTCCTCCTGTGTAGTCTTGTTGATAACCCTGTGGAGATGTGGTATGCAAACTCTTGAATGTCTTGCTTGTTCATGGAAACCTCAGTAGCTCATGCGGAGTCTTCTCCATTCCAAACATCCTAATGAAGGTGCCACTAGGTGAGGCATACCAATCTACAATGTTAATCAATGCTTACATTGCTTCTTGGGACATGCAAGGTGGATCCTGTTTGAATTTCATCCTATACAGTAGGGTGATGAAGTGGTCAGACAACCTTGCCATAACTCCTTAATAGCTGCACTGAGAGAGAAACTTGCAATATATGTTCACAACATCCTTTGATGGTGTCCATGTCCAACCCATGCCAAGGAACTACTATTGGGCACATATTGCATCAAGCAAGTATGTGGACATAAAGAATATTTCTTACTCATCATTTGAAAGACTTCAAGCATTAGACACATTCACTTTCAGCTAAAGATCCAACATGTCAGACCAGTTCAATGGCCTTTCTTCATTTTCTAACTGATCTAGCATAACCAGCCAACTCTGCGGAAAGATTTTCGTGTTCTCTTGACCATACAAGTGGCATTCAAATATGACCAAGAGTTGGTAAGCTTTCCTTGGTGACTTCGTCTTATAGACCTGGTTGGGTGTCTCTCTAAAATTCAATGGTTATTTTACCCAATGCTTCATGATGTCTCTGATGTTCATAGTGTTGTTGGGAGTGAAGAATAGTGCATCCATGTGGTTCACTGGCCGTGGCAAGTGATACATATAATGGTAGTTTTCTGACCTGAAGGTGGCAATATGTGTTCCACTGGTACTGCTTGGTGTCATCATCTCAGGATCAACATGTTAGAAAATCTAGTGAATGATATCTACGCACAGGAATGCAGGGTACCTGCATGCAACCCTGTACAAGCATGACTTGTGAATGTTGACATAGACCTATTGATCTTCTAGATCTTCGTTGAAGCTATCTACAAATATGTCCTTTATTTCTTGCCATGTAATCTTCATCTCCTTCTCTACGAACAACTGTGTGTCTACTGATAAGCCCCACAAATGGGTAATTATATGGTCTCATTTTTTCCTCCTAACATAGTTAAATCAACCATTCTCTTAGCTGATTGCATGTTTTTTTATTATATTTATGCTTAGTTAAATCAACCATTCTCTTAGCTGATTGCATGTTTTTTTATTATATTTATGCTTATGGAGTGAGTTGAGTTAGTTATGATGCCATGAGGTCTAATATGTGTTTAATGCAGATTTTTGTTGAATTTTGAAGACAAAGTCAAGATTCAATGGACAATTGGAAGCAATAATTTGAAGTGGACAAAGGAGAGGATTTATAGGAGGGAATCCCACTCATTTATTACTCCCCACTTTGAATTCCCCTTCATGCAGCTCGGAGTATAGACAGCCAAATCAATGCACTAGGAGGCAGCCGAGCAAGTGGAGGATAACTTATGTTTATCTTGAGTTTTGGGAGCCAGCCCTCCCTGATTTGAAGGAAGCTATTGGGAGCTTCAGTTGTATAAGTAGAGAGGCCTAGGGCCTCACTAGGGTTGAATTTTTGTCGGATTTTTGTTGCACTTTTTCTAAACTTTGCTCAACTTCGAGCTTACTTTTGGTTAAGTAGGGTTTGCTAGGTTTACTTTACATTTAAGTCTTTTTCCTTTCTTCAATTAGAGTAGCCTCTATAGAGTAAGCTTTCCTTTCTTTCATCACATATAGAGCTTCTTCTGGAATCCATAAAAGTTGGCTTGAGCTCCTAGTGATCTTGCGCCAGCTGACCAAGTGACAACCTGCAGTAAGAACTAGTACTTGTACATACAACATCGTCGCTTCCAAGTTTGTTACGAACTACCGGGTTGATAAGAGTAAAGTAGGCAGCCCAGGAGTTGCAGCATTATTGCTGCAATACTATTACTCACCACTTTTTGGCGCTGTTTCCAGGGAATCATCAGAGTATTTTGTGATTACTGCTTTCTTCTATTTTCTATCGCAACATTCTGCTAAGTAGTTTATTTCAGCACAAGTAGAATAGTTGTTTATTTCAGTTTCTACATTTCCTTGCTTTCCTTTTCAATTTTGTAAATTTCATTTCAGCAAAAGTAAACTAGTCATTTCTTTCCATTTATGCATTTCCTTTCTTTCCTTTTCAATTCTGCAAATTTTATTTCAGCAAGTTTATTTCAATTAGTTGCAATTTGTGTTGTTCAATCCATTTCAGTTTTGCAGGTATAATATGTGAAAAAAACAAAAACCAACCAAAAAGATTTCCTTTCATGCCTTGTAGGAATAGAGATAATTCAGGAAAATTCTTGCCCAACACCCCCACTACATCACACAACCAACCTTATCTCTTCCTTAATGGCAGTGATCAAGAAGAACCTTTAGGTGAACAACCAAAGATATTTGAAGAACATATAGGCAAAGAAGAAGAAGAAAACATCCCTCTTTAGCCAATGGCTGAAAACAGAAATGCTAGGGGAAATGGAGAGAGAATAGAGGGTACCTTTCCCATTTGGGAGACCAATGGGGACACCAAAATGAAGAATATAAGTCCTTCAACCCTACCTCACTTCCATGGTTTGACTACAAAAGATCCTGACACCTTCTTGTTTGAGTTTGTTATCATCTGTCGAACCTATGACTATGCAGAAGATGAGAAAAAGTTGAAACTATTCCCTTCTACTCTCAAGGATGCAGCATTGCGCTGGTTCATGGGGTTACCTAGCAATAGCATCACAACTTGGGCTCAGATGCAGTAGGCATTTAATGACAAATATCGAGAAATCTTCCGAATGACCATGGGAAGTGATGAATCCTTGGAAGATTATGAAGAGACGTTCCAGCTCAGTTACAAAAGGGCCAGGCGCACACTTGACCCTGAATCTCTAAAGTTGGTCTTGCTCAGGGGAATTCCAAAAGACCTTCTAGACACCCTCCATCTACTGGCCAAGGGAGACATCTACCAACTATCTTATGAGGACATAAAGACTGTTTTTAGAAACCATTCTAGAGCAGCCAGAAAGAAAGGTAGGGGGAGTCAACCCATAGCCAACACCTCCTATTCCAATTCATCCATCAAAGGTAAACTCGGAAACATGTTGGAATACTTCAAGAGTGAGATGGTGCAGAATCTTTCCATGAAAATGGATACCTTGCATATAAAAAAAAAACAAGAGGAAGCAGAGAGGGATTTGGCCATATTTTGTCCTAGATGCACCAGGAGGCATCCTAGGAAAGAATGTCCATTGAACTCTATAGAGGTTTGTTCAGTTTGTGAAGAATATCATTCTACAAATAAGTGCCCTTCCTAGCTTGGACTTAAAGCTGTATACCAAGGGGCCGAAGGAGCCACTGAACCACTCAATTTTATGAACCAAAGGAGACCGCATGGACCTAGACCATACCAGCAGGGGATGCAAGGGACATCTTAGGCATACTACAACCCAAACCAAGTCACTTCCATACCTTCTTGTTGTCCTCCTGCTCATCCTTCCTGGTCCATGCCTCCTCCTTGGTCCTTTCCATCTCAATATCATGCCTAACCAGCCGCTTGTTCATTTCAATCCTATGCTTAGCCGCAACCTTAGTGGAATGCATCTCATCAGGGGTGGAGGCCCCAGTACAACTCTCCTCCCATTCTTTTGCCTCCTCCACCTACTCAACCACAACCATTGCCTCCTGCTACACCAAGGCAACCCCAAATTCCTACCCAGCCGAACCCGAACCCAAAGAACAGATAGGCTTAACAAGTATATAGTGGGGAACCATCATGCCCAACTTATGCTATGGAGATTCAAGGGATTAGCCTGCAATCTGGGAAGGTTCTCCCAGATAGCCAGCCTCCACCTAGGTAGGTTGAGGAAGATAAAGAGGAAAGTGAACCTAAAGCAATTCCACCCTTTTTTGAGAGACTATCCGGGACAACACAGCCTACCCCAGAAGAAATTGAACTTCTGGGAGAATTGAAACAGTTATGTGTGAAGATACCACTTCTCCAAGCCATAAAAGATGTGCCTATCTACAATAGGTTGATCAAAGAGAAGTGCTTTAGGCATCCAGGAAGGCACAAGAGAGATGCCCCAACCATCAATGTCATAGGAAAATTGTTCGACCTGATGTTGGGGCAGGTAATCTGTCTGAAATATCTGGACCCAGAAGCCTAGTAGTTGATGTCCACATCAATGGAACCATGATCCCACATACCTTGATTGATTTGGGAGCTGCCATTAATGTGATGACAAAGGACACAATGCTCAAACTTAACCTCCAGGGCTCCTTGAGGAAGACCATGACAGTACTGTAGCTAGCAGACCGCTCCACCATGACCCCTAAAGGGATTGTGGAAGATGTGATGGTCTCCATTGATTCTTGGGAGTACCTTGCTGATTTCTTAGTTCCACAGCCGAAGGCAAATCTCACTGGGTATCCTCTCATCCTGGGAAGACCCTGGTTGGCTACTGTCGATGCTTACATCAGCTATCGAGCTGGGAACATGACCATCAAGAACGAGCATATGTCCAAGCAGTTAATTGTATACCCTCCTGCCTAACCCTTGCTAGAACATGATCTACCTCTCTGGTTGGAGGAGTAGGATAAGGATGAAGTCTATTCTACACCACTTTATGCATTAGAAACCACCATGGGGGGAAAGCGCAAGATGAGGATGATATGATTGAAAATTTGATTCAGAATCCACCCCCCAGTATCTTACCGTTAGAGGAAATAATGAGATAAACCCAAAAAAACCCCTTAACTGATCTCTGTGTGGCTGACCCGACCTCTCTCTGTGTTAAGAATATAGAGTTCGGCCAGAAATAGCCTTGAAAATCAATCCATCCCTATCCACTTCCCAGGAGGAGTTGTGCAGCTTATTGAGAAAATATTTAGATGCCTTTGTCTGGAGTTATAAGAAGATGAAGGGAATGCACCCTTTAGTATGTACTCATCATATATATATTAAGGAAGATTGCAAACTATTCAGGCAGGCTCAAAGGAGGATGAATCCAGCACTTAAAGACATTGCTAAGGAAGAATTGCAAAAATTACTTGATGCACGATTCATCTACCCCATCTCTGACAGTGAATGGGTCTCTCCTTTGGTGCTAGTGCGAAAGAAAAATGTCAAGTGGAGAATCTGTGTCGACTATCGGGAATTGAAAAAAGCCACTAAAAAGGACCATTTTCCTTTTCCTTTCATATATCAAGTGTTAGATGGTCTTGGGGGTTAAAGGTTTTTCTCCTTCCTAGATGGGTTTAGCAGGTACAATCAGATTCAAATCAGCCTGGAAGACCAAGATAAGACCACTTTCACTTGTCCTTGGGGTACCTTTTCATACCGGGTCCTTCCTTTTGGTTTTTGCAATGCTCCAACCACTTTCTAGAGAGCGGTATTGAGTATGTTTTCTGAATTTGTTCATGATGCAGTGGAAATATATATGGATGATTTTACTCCTTATGGTTCCAACTTTCAGGAAGCTTTATCTAACCTAGGAAAAGTTCTAGACAAGTGTATTGAGATGAACCAATCCCTTAGTCCAGAAAAATGCGAATTTTTGACGACCGAAGGGACCGCGTTAGGTCATGCAATATCTCAACGAGGACTGTAGGTGGACCCCAACGAGATTGCCATCATCCAAAGGGTCCCACCTCCCCAAAAGGTGAGAGATTTCAGAAGTTTCCTAGGCTTCGCTAGATATTATAGAAGATTCATTAAAGATTTTAGTAAGCTAGCCTCTCCTTTGTTTGGCCTTTTAGGCAAAGATGTTGAGTTCATATGGTCCAAAAATTGTCAAGAAGCCCTAGATACCCTGAAGAGAAAGTTAGTGACTGCCCTAATTCTCAGAGGCCCAAACTGGGCCCTACCCTTTCACATTCACATAGATTCCTCGAACAAAGCAATAGGAGTAGCCTGAGCACAAATTGATGAAAAGTTACCTTATGCCATATACTTTATAAGCAAAAATTTTTCAAAGGCAGAGTTAAACTACATAGTGACTAAAAAGGAACTCCTAGCTGTTGTGCGTTCTTTAAACAAATTCAGACATTATATCACAGTCTATCAAACCTTCGTGCACACTGATCATGCTACAATTAGATATTTAATGAAAAAACCAGATGTAAATGCTTGCATTATTAGATGGTTGCTTCTACTACAACAGTTTGATCTGACCATTATTGAAAAGCCTGGTAAAGAAAATGTTGTTGCTGACTTTTTGTCTAGAGTAAATTTTCCTGCAAGTGAAGAAGGAATGGTGGATGACGAAATGCTAGATGAACATCTATTTGCTATTTCAGTACTCTCTCTGTGGTTCGTTGATATAGCAAACTGCTTGGTTTCAACACAGTTTCCACCACACCTATCCTCAAAAGCGAAGAGTAAGATAGTAAGGAAAAGTGCCCCTTTCACCTGGATTGGGGGTAATCTCTTCAAAATTGGCGCAGATTAGATATTGAGAAGATGTGTCAGGGAGGAGGAAGTCTTTGACATTCTCCTGACCTATCATGACGGGCCTTGCAGAGGTCATTTTGTAGCAAAGAGAATTGCCTTCAAAATATTGCAAGCAGGCTACTATTGGCCCACTCTTCATCAATATGTGAGGAGATACACCAGCTAATGCAATCGGTGTCAAAGGATGGGGAACCTACTCTAAAGGATGAGATGCCCATGCAACCTCAAGTGACCTTTGAGCCATTTGAGAAGTGGGGCATGGATTTTGTGGGTCCTATCAACCTTCCTTCAAAACAGAAGTAATACATCATTGTGTGCACCAATTACCTGACAAAGTGGGTAGAAGCAAAAGCAATCAAAGCAGCAACAGAGGAAAAAGTAGTTGAGTTTTTGAGAGAAAACATATTCTACAAGTTTAGGTATCTAAGAGAATTGGTCACAGATCAAGGCAGTCATTTCACTTCCAATTTGATTGAAGACCTGCTCACACATCATAAAATCAAGCACAGGACTTCCACCCCTTACCATCCACAAGCCAATGGGCAGGTGGAAGTCACTAACAGAGCTTTGGAAGGAATTTTGACCAAGGTAGTGAGCAGCAGCAGAAAAGATTGGGTGGATAGATTAGTTGAGGCCACCTGGGCCTACAACACAACATGGAAGACCACCACAGAGTTCACACCCTATGAATTGGTCTATGGGAAGAAGGCTTTGCTATCAATATAATTTGAATTCAATACACTAAGGATGGCAGCTCAGCTGGACCTAGACCTCAGCCATGCATAGAAGGAAAGATTACTCTAGCTCAATGGATTGGATGAACAAATATTGCAGGCCCTTCTCCACACAGAGGTAGTTCAGCTTCAGAGGAAGATATGGCATGCCAAAAATATCAAGGAGAAGCAATTCCAAGAGGGAGATTGGGAACTGATCTATGAGTCAAGGTATAAAGACTTCAAAGGCAAGCTAAGGACAAGATGGCTGGGACCCTACACTGTGGAAAAATTCAATGAAAATGGTTCAGTTCTGATTAGAACCATTGATGAGGAAGCCATCCCCTTGCTTGTTAATGGACATAGGTTGAAAATTTACAAGAAGCCCCTCTCCAAGCGAGAGTTCATTGAAGATCTGAATAAGACAGTGATGGTATTGGAACATGTCTTAGACTCCACTTCACCCACTCACTGAAGAAACAGAAAAGAGAAATAAAGAAATAAGGACTCAAGTGAAAACCTCCATGAGGCGCTTGAGTCCCATCATTAGGTTGAAAACCTCTTCTGAGGTGGCCCATTGATGCCAAAAACAAAAAAAAAAAGAGAAAAGAAAAAGAGAATAAGATCCCTGGGTGAAAACCTCCCTTGGAGTTTCCCAGGGTAGGCAATTTGGGTGAAAACCTCCTTGAGGCGCCCTAGTTGTTTTCAAAAAAAAAAAAGGAGAAGAAAAAGAAAAATGAATTTTAATGTGCATTGCAGGTTTGCAGGAGGACCATAGGGAGCAGGAGAAGATGCCACAGAGCCTTGACACTCACACCAACACCTATTTCATCTCCTCCACACTCTTCTCCCTAATTTTTGACCTTTCTTCCACCCCATTGTGCTCTTTTTTCAGAAACTGTGTGTTCTACACAAGGCCTTGTGTTTTCTACAGGAGGCTCCTGTACAGATTACAGAGAGCTAGAAATGGTTCCAAAAGTAGTTTTAGGGGTAGGGAAGCTTTATAAAGGACATGTAAACCCTCCTACAGTTATCAACCCTCCTTTCCATCCATTCCACACCTTCATCACATCATCATCATAATTTTTTTCCTTTCTGTCACAGAAAAACACAGAAAACCAATTTTTAGTAAAAAGAAAGAAAAAAAAAATAAGAGAGGAAGCAACACCTCAAATCTCACTTGCAGCTTACCTAGTATCTCTCCATCTCCATCTGCATCTCTGGCATCATCCTCACAGCTCCCAACATAGAAATAAGCTGAAATTTCAAAGGGAGAAGCAGCTACAGGAGCTCCTATATGAATTCCTGTAGTAGCTGATCCCATTAAAATCAAGCTACAGCAGTAAAAGAAGTGCAACCATGAGGATTGAAGGAGACATCTAAAGCTTAGATCTAGCTAGAGAAAACCTACACAAGGAAAACAACCACACATCAGAAAGCAGATAGCATGCAACAAAGGAAATACAAGCATGTAATAGTAAAAGGAGCCAAAATACCTCACATCACATACATTTGACTCACAAGTAAGTGACTAACCCGCTCCTCTATTTGCATTTGTGTAATTGAAAGATATGCATGAGAAAATGAGATGGTTGAGGTTGAATGAGGAAAAGGTGGCCAGTTAACTTGGCCACCTTCATCTAGTTGACTGCACTCATTCGAAGATGTCACCCACACGTGCGCATAGTCAACTCATAGAAAGATACCAAGGACAGGTAGTGGAGGGTATGCAAACTCCGATGAAATAATGAGAGGTAATTGTGGGAGGAAACCATGATGACAAGGCAGGTGGGGACCAACGGTCCAAATATGTCCAACGTACATTTGTTCCAGCTCACCCTCATCACCGGAAATATCTAAAAGAAGTATAAGTACTCCTCAAGCACTCTCACCACCTTTTCTTTCATTCTATCCTCGTCAACTTAGCTGCAGCAAGCTCCTTGTCACCCCATAGCCTCAAAACCATTATTTTCCATCGCTCTCACCCATCCTCCTGCTCTCGGCATTGTCTACAGGAGCACCTACAAGCAGTTCTACAGGTGGGTCAATGAGCTATTTTTAAGAAGAAAACACGGGTTTTTTGCTTGATTTCTGGCTTGAGGAGGTAGGTTCCATGCATACCCACCTTGATTATCAATATGTGCAAGGAATGATATCATTTTAAGGAGGAATTGAGTCCATAGAAGAAGAAAAATTACATAAAAATTTTCTGCCTGATTTAAAAAAAAGGACAGTGTTCCTCTATTTTCATGTTTTCTTCAAAATTCTTGTCTCCATATTTACCTTTGGAGTTCAAAAGGGGTATAAGAAAAATTACAGGAGGATGGATGAGGAAGGATCCCATTAATTCAACAAGGCTCCATGAACATCCCCAAGTAGTAGCCATATTCACAAGGGCAAATTGGATGACCTTTTTTGAGAAATTCTGAGGGTTTGATGAGGAAATTGCTCATGAATTTGCCCTTTCTTTAGTCCCTCACACAAGAACCCATGCCACTGTCACTTTTAGAGGTTTTTCCATGGAATAACCTAGAATTTATCAGTAGGGTTACTACCCTTCCTCTTGGATTACCTTGGGGCAAAGATGAAAAACCAATTGGACAGGCTGCTAAGAAAAACTTCTTCCAAAACAATGAACATCCTGTAGAAGATATAAATGGCATTAGAAGGACAAGCATACCCTACCCTTGGGATGAGGTTAGTTATCAAATTATCAAATATATTTCCTTTAAAGGGAGGTATAGCATAGTCTATGGCTACCATTTTAGAATCCTTCATGAGCTGAGATATGGCATGGAAACTCCAACACCCCAGAAACTCAGCATCCCCTATTTCCTCTTTTAGTCTCTCATAAACTCCAACATTAAGTTTAAGGCAGGGAGTCCAGATTAGCTAGCTCACCATGGGCTAATCAAAATTTTAGTGGAAGAAGCACTCCGTACATTCACACTCCCTATAGCATGGGAAGTCTTCAGAAACATGACATCAGAAGATGACATAAAGGCCCTCACCTATGATATCAGTCCTTCTGATAGTGAGGAAGAAGCGCAAAAAGGGGGAGAAGGTGAAGCAACTGATGACTCAGTAGGACAAGAAAAGGAGGAGGAAGAAACTAAGATAGAATAGGATAAGGATGAAGAGATAGAAAAGGAAGAAACAGAACAAACAAAGATAAAAAAAGAGACAGAAAGAGGAGAAAAAGAGGCAGCAAAGGCAAAACAAAGAGAAGTGTCCCCTGAGACTCTAGAAAGAGAGGCAGTAGCTTCCCTCATTGCCCCGAGCACACCAATTAAACCAAAAGAAAAGAGAAAAAGGCAGGCCTCCATGTATTTCAAGGCTAGGAAAAGCACAAGGATAAAACAGGAAAACCCCAGCCATCTTCAACAGTGCCCATTACAATTAAAGATTCACCCACTGTCAAAGGGGAAGAATCTCCCTATAAAACCCCTATCACATATGAAAGAGGGACTCCTAGATCTTCCACCTGGAAGGAAAAAGTGCAACTACAGGACCGAAAAAAAGTCATACAGGAGGCATAAACAGTTTTACAGGAGACACTGTTAAGGCTATAGGAGACCCAACAACTTGAGAAAACAATGGAAGAGTAGCTAAAGGGGAAGGAGGAAGCTACAAAGCCACAAGAACCTGATCCCCAACCCAGCCTTGCCTCCTATTACCATCTCCTTGAAGGAGGAAGGATAATTCCATAAACATTTGCAATCCCACTATTCTTTGAATTAGAAAAGGAAAGAATAAGAACACATAGGTGGATGCAAATATCCAAATCCAAGGGAGTTGAGGATGTTGGCCACATGGGGAACAAGATTAGAGAAATGGGCAGGGAGTTAAGTGTTGTCAGAAATAGGGAGGCAATTGCAGGAAGCCAACTCCAAATTGAAAATGAATTGCTAAGAAAGCAGCTAAAGGAGAAAGAAACCTAGCTGGCATGTATGGTTGGCTTATCCATGGAGGCACTGCAATGTAGAACACTAGCAAAATCCTACGGATTGTACCTCAAGGACCAATGGCTATAGTTTTAGATAAAGACTTTGGCACAAAGAGGCACAATGCCTTTTCAAGATTACAGACAATTTATGGACCTGTGTGACCAAAGCACAACAGAAGATAAGGCAAAAATGGCAGAATTTTACTTGCATAATATGGCCCTCACAAAAATGAATGTGTGGGACCCCGATGCTAGGCTAGGGGACCTACAACTAATGGCCATGGCTTCATGGATGAACCATGAGGAGTTAAGGGCAATTGAAGTAAAAAGGTTGATGATCAGAGAGCAGAATGAGCCACTAATGATCAGAGCTGAGCCATTAGATCCCATGGCTCTCATCAGCACACACTAGCTGCTTGCAAATAATCCTCAAATTGCCCCTAGATATATAAGTGATCAAGCACAGGCCATTGCACATTTTGAGGACATGGAAAGGTTACTTGGGGATGACTGTGTGCATGCATGTATGAGGAGATGGAACACCTTACCACACAGTCTAAAGATCAGGGAATATCATTCCCCAATGAGGATGAAGGAGGCACTAAGGAGAGTGCCAATGTACAAGCACTCAATGCAGAGGCTGCAGGTCAATTGGATTGGCCTCAAACTGAGTCCACCACTACTGTTAGGCATGCTAGAAGGGAGAACCAAAGAAGAAGAGCAGAGGAAATGGGAAGAGATAGATAGAAAAGCAGGCTTCTATGACAAGGAAGAGGAAACAACATCAGAAGCTTGGGATGCTAGAGAGGCCACCAGGGCCATCAAAGATGAGGAGATGGACTAAGTTTCTCAGAGGATGAGCAACACCTTCAGTAGGGGGGTGATGATGAGCCCCATAAATGGGTAATTATATGGGCTCATTTTGCCTCCTAACATAGTTAAATCAACCATTCTCTTAGCTTATTTCATGTTTTTTTATTATATTTATGCTTATGGAGTGAGTTGAGTTAGTTATGATGCCATGAGGTCTAATATGTGTTTAATGCAAATTTTGTTGAATTTTGAAGACAAAGTCAAAGATTCAATGGAAAATTGGCAGAAATAATTCAAAGTGGACAAAGGAGAGGATTTATAGGAGGGAATCCCCCTCATTTATTACTCCCCACTTCGAATTCCCCTTCATGTAGCTCGGAGTACAAACAACCAAATCAATGCACTAGGAGGCAACGAAGCAAGTGGAGGATAACTTATGTTTATCTCGAGTTTTGGAAGCCAAGCCACCCTGATTTTAAGGAAGCTGTTGGGAGCTTTAGTTGTATAAGTAGAGAGGCCTAGGGCCTCACTAGGGTCGAATTTTTGTCGGATTTTTGTTTTACTTTTGCTATTGTAAAACTCTGTTCAACTTCGAGCTTACTTTTGGTGACAATTTCATGTAATCCTATTACTATTTTGATAATAAAGATGGGATCCTTTTTGAGCTAGCACTGAGTTACCTTAGAGGCCTGAAGCTCTTGGGTTAGGGCCCAATCCAAGCAGCCAAGCTCCTTTTGTTTATATTTATACGCTTTGTTTTAGTTTATGGATTAGTTGTTGTTAGATGAATTTCTTTCTTGGTTAATAATAGGTTGCTTTTGGTCATTTAGAAGGTTGTTTCCATTTGTGTTTTCTATAGTAGGTTAAGTAGTGATAGTAAGAATATTCAAAAGGCTAGCAATAGTGCCTTGGCCTCTTTTCCTCCCATTGGGACCATGAACTGAGGCAAAGACCCTCTTGCTACCCGAAAAACACAGATTTTCCTTCTCCAAAGGATTTTTAGTGTTTGTAGTTTGTTAGAAGGTTAACGCTTTGCTTTAGATCTCTTCCACCATGCTCATTTGTATCTTTGCAATAATTCTTCTTCCATGCTTTCTCTCCTTGTAGCATTTTTCAGCATTTACTTCCATAGCTCATAATTTAGACTAGCTTGATGCAAAATTTTGTTTTTTTTGTTTTTTTGTTTTTTGTTTTTTGTTTTTTGTTTTTTGTTTTTTGTTTTTGTTTTTTTGTTTTTTTTTGTTTTTTTTGTTTTTTGTTTTTTGTTTTTTTTGTTTTTTATGTACTCATTTCCTTGCTTGCTTGATCACATTGGTTGAATGTCAATTATTTTGTAGTAGATATCTTCTCACAGCAGGTCAGCCTATCAGCCATCACATTCTCTCCCTGATCCATGCCCTACAGGTCGCCCAAAGTTCACCTCAAATCTGCCTTAGTTTTCTGCATTTTTCCATAGGATTTCTTCCTCTCTCCCAATCATCTTTCCCTCTCCTAGTGATCCTTGGTGGACCCTAGGCACCCTAACACATCATCCCAACCTTCATCTACCTTTTCCACCCACTCTCACACCTTCAAAACCTTCAAAACTGCTCTTGGCATCCTCCTGTAGACCTCCTGTAGATCCCCTGTGTCCTCTTGTAGATTTTCCTGTAGGCTTTCTTTTGAAGGCCGAGTGTGGGAAAAGCCTCCAGAAGGCCACCCGAGACCTCCTAGGACCCATATACACCATCCTACATCTCCTTAAACCCCAAAGTTTCCCTTCAATACCGCCTATTCGCTTCCACCTTCACACACAATAAAATACATGCATGTCAATTTCACATAAAAATCCAAAAATATGTTTTTTGCTCATTTACTTCTAGAAATAGATTGAGTAGATGTTGTTTACTTCCTTGAGTAGGTAATGGCATTCATTTCATGGTTTTCATAGTGCTTTCTGCAAAAGTAGGATTAGTTGGTTAAGTAGGGTTTGCTAGGTTTACTTTACATTTAAGTCTTTTTCCTTTCTGCAATTAGAGTAGCCTCTGTAGAGTAAGCTTTCCTTTCTTTCATCACATATAGAGCTTCTTCTGGAATCCATAAAAGTTGGCTTGAGCTCCTAGTGATCTTACGCTAGCTGACCAAGTGACAGTCTGCAGTAAGAACTAGTACTTGTGCATACAACACCGTTGCTTCCAAGTTTTTTACGAACTACCGGGTTGATAAGAGTAAAGTAGGCAGCCCAGGAGTTGCAACATTATTGCTGCAATACTGGTGCTCACCATATGCATAGTTGGGCAAGTTCATTGGCATCTATTCAACTACATATCCAATGCTTCTCTCTACAGTATCCTTTGTTTCATCTCTCTTGGAAACCATGTTGCATGTACTGCTGAGAAGCTACTAAAAAACTAATGTACCTGGAGACAGATCAGACATTCATGGCAAGCAAATGTCAGCTTAAAAACACAAAGCACTTAAAGGATTGATCATGCAAAAAATTAGGAAACTGCTAGGAAAGATTGTGCAATTGTGACTCTAAGAGGTGAGTGACTGTTAGGTGGATCTACACATTGCACAGTCCCAGCTTCCAGTGAGAGGCACTGATGAATGGAACTATGCATAGTGCAGTTCATTGTGGTTTGTTGTGGACTGGAACTATGTAATGCGCAGTTTAGTCTAGCTTGATGTTGGCTGGGACTACACATTACACAATCCTAGTGGGAAATACTTATGACTGAATCCTGGAACTAGATAGAGTGCAATTGGAGCCAGTGACAGAAAAACTTTGTTGAATTCCTAGAGCCAAGGCAGAGCCTTGAGTTCCCAAAATGTGTAGTGCATGTTGGGAAGAGCTAGGTTTGAGCCAAGGTAGCTTAGATCTGCCCAAGGGAAACATGAAAATGAGTAGATCTGAATGCATGGGTGACTTATGGTTCATATATGAATGAATGGTCATGCATGAAATAAAAGCAAGTGTAGAAATCAATCCAACAGATGAACAACGAAGCTTGTGGCAAGAGTTGCTTCAACGATGACCGTTAGTGCAAACGCTAGGTTATGCATGTGACACTTAAGAAAGGAAATGAAAAACTTGAAACAATAAATTTACAAGTTAAAACAAACTAAAATGCCAGTGGTCATTCAATAACACATGCAAAATAACACTCACACAAGCCAAGGAAACAAAAGCAACAGAAAAAGCAACAAAAGCCTTGCAAAGAAAAACTTACCCAGAAATGTTTTGTCGATCATGCCAAAGGTTCCTAGATGCCTCAAGAATGCTAGATCTCTAATATCAAATGTGAAAATGAGCTCTGGTGGCATCCATTAAATAGATTTGATTGATTTAGGGTTTATGATGTGCATGCCAAAAATCTAGGAAAAAGCGATAAGCGACGACAATTTCTAAAATTAACTCAAGTGTAACTCCCAGTGCTAAACATAGATCCCTATTTTTTAGGGATGTTTTTTTATTTTTCTTTTTTGGGAAGAGATTCCATGCATGCATGGAGAAATTGCACATTTCTAGAGGGAACCAGGCAACTTGCTGACACATGCATCGGGTAGCAGCAGAGGGAATGCTTCTCCGCAATTCCTGGGTTCAGTGGCTTTAGTTGCCTCTCATGCTCTGCACAATTTCCCAGCTGAAGACAAGCTTTCAGCCAGGTTTGTGTAGTTCTTGAGCTGAGGCTCACTTCTGGGCTGATCTGCATAATTCTTGAGAGAAAGGCTCACTCCTGGGCTCCATTGCACAATTCCTAAGAGTAAGGCTGGCTGACCTCTAAGACTGTGTAGTTTGCCAAGGCAATGCAAGATCCGGATGCAAATAATTCATGGGGGTTAGCTTGTGGTTGGACAACAAATCAGGTAAGCGACACAAGCTATAAGGCGAAAGATAATTTCAAATGAAAGCAGGCGTACCTGAGCAGTTTCAAGACAAGCTACTAAGATTTGAGGAGGGAGGCTCCAAAATGAAGCAAAGGAAACATTTTGGAGGGTGATTGTAGCCGCTACTATAAGACCATACAAAAGAGACTTGAATTTCTTAACATGACCCTGTATCCTCTCCTTGTTCAACTATAGCCATATTTTTTCTCCTACCTTGAACAATTTCTCTGTTTTGTGTTTTGATCATCCCTGGCCTTATATTTTTCCTATGACTTATGTAGTGTCTCTTATACTTGTATATGGATCTGCTTTATCTTCTCTACATATTTTTCATCCCTATAAGATCGTTGCTCACTCCTCCTTACTGCATATATGCAAGATCCAAAGGTGAAGGCGAAAAATATACAAAACAAGTTTCAAATGGGGACCTACCAGTAGAAGTGTGGGTCATTCTATTATAAGAACCTTGTACATATACTAGATTTTTATCCCAAGTATTTGGATGCTTGTGGTTGTATCCCCTCGAAAGTTGTACCCTAGTCCTATTGACTACTTCTCTTTTCCCATATGTCTGTGGATGCAATTCTATAGACCTCTTAAACTTTGTGTCCATCTTCTCCTACAATGTATTCTAAAATGTTGGCATTATGGCTAACTTGTTGGTTGGAATTGATGTCAACCTGGTGCCATGTGGTGCAACGTATTTTTTACGATCCAATGAGATGGAACTTGGCTTGTGCATTGGTTGCACACCTTAGTGCAGTGGTTGTAGAAGTTAGTGCAAGGTTTTGGCTTGTAAATGTATGCCTTGGTAGATTGTGGAACTACTTCACCTAGTTGACAGTGTTGGAGGATGTCACACGTAGTTAAAAGTTGTGTTTATGTTCTTTGGTGTGTGTATGGATTGGTTTCATCTTGTATGATCAGTTGCAGAGTTTATCATTGATGGTTGCAGATGATGGAGTAGTTGTGGTCAAGTTTTATGGCTTGAGTATTGGAGTAGCTAATGGATGGCATTTAATTCAACCCAGTTGGAATTGTGATGATGGAGTTATGAAAATACTTTTTGGGAGTGTTGCAATGACTACAGTGGGTCCCTGAGGTCTTACAAAAGGTTGTCAAACAGTGGAGCAAGTTTGGACAGAATTTGAGCAAAGGAAAATTATTTTTGGTCACCCTTTGCCCCAATCACGTGGAGGATGGGTCATTAAAGTGAATGAAAAGCTCCAGTTGCTAGGAGATAGGCTCATGAGAGCAATTGAGGAGCTCCAATTGCTAGGAGATAGGCTCATGAGAGCGACTGAGGAGCTCCAGTCAAAATTTCATAGGCCTATGCGGGTGACCGAGACTCAGAGCTAAAATTCCTCTGTATTCCTCGCACTCATCAAGTGTTTATTTGTTTTTATGGCTTGTATTTTTCAGGACTCATCATGTAAAGGTTGGAAAAAGGTTGTTGGACTTCTAGAATATGGTTAAAATATGATATTCATTAGTAAGCTAAGTTAGTGGCTTGATTGAGTCAAGAATAAAAGAACCAAACCACTTCCAGCCTATGAACATAGCTCCACTACATAATTGTAATTATTCAATTAACCATTACAAAAGATTACAAATTGATGGAGATCATGATTCTATTTGGTTGGTTCATTTTAGAATAAAATGTGATGGTTGTTGTTGGCTTGTTGGGGCTTGACCCAAGTTCAGAGGTGATTTAGCCAAACAAATCCCAGTACTACTGGCCCTTTCAGTAACAGTCCACGGAGCGTGGATTGAGGTCTCACCGAAAGTAGTATGAGAGGGTGCTAGAACCAGGTTTCCACACCTTGGAGATGTCTGATGATTTCAAGTGGTATGTGGTTGCACACGTTTCTACGTGTACTTTCCTGTGCCTTGCAGCCTAAGATACTGCCTTCGCGTAGCCCTACTCGGGGGCCGAGAAGTGTTATTACCTAAGTCCTTACTAGTAATCCCCTATTAGTCAATTAACTTTAGCTCATTTGTATGCTTTCTATTATACTTAACGATATTCATAGTTCATATAAGTGCGCGCAGTAAATAAACAGTATAAGTGTAAATGACATCAAACATATAATAACTCAGAACAGATACACAGAATTCAGATAAAAATTCTATTTATTATTCTCTCCCTTCGGTTATAGACTCTATTCCGACCTGTGCACTCAGCTACAGGGGTCCGTGTACTCAGCTACGGACTCTACTAGGCCTCTGCACACTCAGCTGCAGAGCCTCTTCCTACTACTACGACCCAAGACACACTTAGAATCTTCTTCTATGCTTCACTATCTTATTCTCTCCATTAGATTCTATCTTCCTAATGATCTATTTACAACTTAGAACCTCGCTCTATTTATAAAATCCCATGGTCCGCGGACCATGGGTAGGCCGACATTACATTCAAACTTAGGGCGGACAGCCCTATGACTTTAACATATATTTTGCACTCGCAATTCGTGGGGCTTTACAATAATATCACTCAAAAAATGGTCATTGAGCCCCAAAACATGCTCTGGGGGGATTCCATGCCCAACAGGCCCCCAACACAAACATCGTGACTCGTCCTCGAGTCACTCTGTCAGCGCGATGATCTTGGCGCAGAGTCCCTCCAACTGGTCTTGAATGGTACTAATGTCTGCAATGCGTTGAGCTACTACTTGTTGAACCTAATGCATCTGTTCCTCTAAGACCTTTGTGTCTAGCATATTGCCCTGCATCGGCGCATGCATCCCCTGAATGTGCGCGAGCTTCCCTTCAATATTCACCGTGATTGTTAAGGCCTCATCAATCCATGGATGAACGCATGCTTTGAGAGCTACTTCCTTATGGCACGTCGTGTCCACTTGCTCCTTTAATGCCTTGGCTTGCTGCATCCTCACAAGCCACTGAGTGAGGACTATTGTCTGTGCAGTTCCTCTGATGCTATCGTACTCCTGCTAGAGTTTGCGCGCTTCTGTCTCCAGCTGCTGGATGTTGGGGTCCTCCTACAAATTCGTGAGGAGCTCAAATGCCTATTCCAACATGTTAGTGCATTCATGCACTTCACCTCCAGGATTTCTTCCAACCCTGTTGCAATAGCATTGGCAGGCTGTTCTTTGATTTTCGAGGGAGTGGAAGGCTGCGCCTTCAACTGCAGCTCAGTGATCTAGAGATTCAGCTCCAATTGCACCTTTGTCGTCTTGTCCCTGGTCTTGTGGACTCCAGTTGCCAAACTATGGATCTGCACTTCTACCGATAGATCTGCTGTGATGGCCAGCTTCGGGATGTGTTGGCAAGAATCATCTACCATGTGCACCAAATGTTGATTTTGCGACACCAAATCGTCAAATTGCAAGCTGAGTTGTTCTATGTTTATTTTCTGCTCGCTAAGAACCTATATCGCGTGGCTCTCCCTGGCTCATAGCTCTACCATTATCCCATCCTATAACTGATACAACGTTTCCCATGGAAGGGCAGCCAAGTTAAGGCCAAGGTCTTTCATCATGCTAAGCGACAACTGATCCATCACATTGGACGACACTAGAGCTCCCTTTGGCAACACTATTGTGTTTTCCATCCTTGTGTGAAACATTTGCTCTATTGTTGAAGTTCCGGCTGTGGCGTGTGTTGACAGGGTACCTTCCTGAGGGGGTCGCACCTGTAACTCCTATAGCTATGCCCTGAGGGACCCCAACATAGTCTGATTCTCTTGCATGAACTCCTAAATTGCTTCACTTGTGACATCGCGAACCATCTCGCCAATGTCATGGAGATCACCTTCAATTAAGGTGATTGGGTCTGTTTGGCTGTGTTATATTATTTCCACGTAGTTAACGGGGGGTTTGAAGGGCACCCATAACCCCACTTAAAATTTTGATTTTGGACCCTATGTTAGGTTGGGCGGACCCACCTATGGTTTTGTGCATGATTTTCGCACATGTTTTTTTGAACGCGATGGTTTTTCGGTCCATGGTATTGGACGCGATGGTTTTCGGTCCATGGTATTGGATGCTTCGGCATGTATAAATATGTATTGTAACATTGAAAGGAACATAATGAAAAATCAAGCTGGTAGTCCTGGTTTTGGGATCCAGGGGAAAATCTCTGTGTATATGTGTTTTATGTGTTATGCTCTCGCATAGTTTATTTTCTGTGTTTTAGAATTCATATACAGGTAATTTCTGTACGGGGTTAAAACCTAGATTTGGTATCAGAGCAGTTTTGGCTTCAAGGGGAAGCTTTTGTTGCTGAGGGGTTTTGCTCGGACCTGTGGTAGACCCTGTTCAGTGGGAGATCTGCGAGATCGATTTTGGTGGTGAAAGAAGATGGCGAGCAGTGGAAAGATAGAGATCGAGAAATTTAATGGTTAGAGTTTTGAGTTGTGGAAACTCAATATGGAGGATCTATTGGTGGATAAAGATCAGTGGATTGCGGTAGATCTGGGTACTAAACCAACGGGAGTGTTCGATGAATAATGGAAGAAGTTGGATCGAAAGGCAAGGAGCACAATACGATTGTGTGTCTCAGATTCAGTATTGCTGAATGTATCAGGGGAAGCTACAGTGAAGGCTTTGTGGGACAAGTTAGGGACTTTGTACCAATCTAAGTCTCTGCTGAATAAACTATTCCTGTGGAAAAAGCTATATAACCTGAGGATGAAGGATGGAGACTTAGTGACAAAGCATCTGAACGCATTTAATACTGTGGTAAGTCAGTTATCATCTATTGATATTAAAATTTCAGATGAAGATAAGTGCATGAGTTTGTTGTGTTCTATACTAGATTCGTGGGATAGTCTAGTTATTGAAATAGGTAGAAATGCAACTGCCTTGTAGTTTGATGAAATAGTATCATCTTTGCTGATGGAGGAGATGAGACGGAAAAGTATGGAGAGCTAGAATGGTGATGCCTTGTCTATACAAGGACGATCCCAGAACAAAAACAAAAATAAGTCATCGAGTGGGAGATCTAAATCTCCAGGAAAATCTGTAAAGGTGGTGTGCTGGAAATGTGGAAAGGAAGGCCACTTTAAAAGGGACTATAAATCTAAAGTTCTTGACAAAGGAAAGGGATCTGTTGAGGCTCCTTCTGTAGAGGCAAAAACCACCTCAGATGAAGGCGGGGATGTGTACTTGGCTTCTTCAAGTACACATGTATATCATGAGGCATGGTTTATTGACTCAGGTGCATCCTTTCACTTCACTCCCCATAGAGAGTGGTTCTGCGAGTATGAGAAATATGATGGTGGTGATGTCTTCTTGGGGGATGACAGGAAGGCTAGAATCATTGGTTGTGGAAAAGTAAAGTTGAAGTTGCAAGGTGGAAGGGTTAGAACACTTTCGGGTGTTCTACATATTCCTGCATTGGCCAAAAATCTGATTTCTGTAAGCAAGCTGGATGATGCAAGTGTAAAAACAGTGTTTGAGAAGGATACCTGCAAGATGGTTCAGGTAGTGCTGGTATTGATGTGGGGAATTCGGATTGGAACTTTGTACAAGCTACAAGGTAGCACTGTTATTGATGGGTGCAATAGTTCTATGGTTCCTGAAAGTGGAGCAGAAAATCTAGTGGTCTCTGGAGAGAAGACCATGCTGTGGCATCAAAGGCTTGGACATATTGGAGAGAAGGGCCTTCAAATACTTCATGGTAAAGTTATGGTATAAGGTATGAGTAATAACTCTCTGGATTTTGATTTCTGTGAAAATTGTGTATAGGGGAAGCAGAATCGGGTGAGTTTACCCTCTGGTGGTAAGAGGGTGAAATAGATATTAGAACTTGTGCATAGTGATGTGTTTGGACCTGTGAAGGTTCCATCACTGGATAATTCTATGTACTATGTATCATTTATAGATGACTTCTCAAGGAATACATGGATATATTTCCTTAAGAAGAAATCTGAAGTCTTTGACAGGTTTAAAGAATTTAAGGCTCTGGTGGAAAACCAGACAGAGAAGAAGATAAAGGTGCTGAGGACAGATAATGGTGGAGATTTTTGCAGCAAGGAATTTGAAGAATTTTGTAACAAGTGTGGTATATCACAGTAGAAGACTACGCCATATACACCTCAGCAAAATTGAGTTGCAGAAAGAATGAACAAGACATTGATGGAAAGGGAAGGAAGCATGCTTAGTGGTACCAGGTTAGGACAGGAATTCTAGGCAAAGGCAGTGGATACTGCATGTTACCTGGTCAATAGGTCACCTTCATCAGCGTTGGAGGATAAGACTCCACAAGAGGTATGGACTGGTAAGAAACCCTCTCTTTCACATCTAAGGGTATTTGGATGTGATGCATATGTACATGTTCCAAAGGAGAAAAGAACCAAGTTGGATAGTAAATCTGAAAAGTGCATCTTTATTGGGTATAAGGATGGTTTAAAGGGTTATAAGCTTTGGAACCCAGTAACAAGGAAGGTTTTGTACAGCCGAGATGTGGTGTTCAGAGAGGTGAAAGATGTTATTAAACATGAAGTCCAACCAAAGGAACCTAAGAAGATAGAGTTTGAGCTAAAGGAGGAAGAATTAAACTCTACAGCAGAGGATGAATCAGAAGATGAAGAGCCACAAACTTTGAATGTGAGAAGATCAATTCGAGAAAGAAGGCAGCCAGAAAGGTATAGTCCATCTGCTTTCTGTTCAAATTTTGCTTTGTCTATTACTAATGATGATCCAGAACTGTGAAGGAAGCAGTGGATTCAGAGGATGGAAAACTCTGGAAAGAGGCCATGGTTGATGAAATGGCATCTTTGCACAAAAATGAGGCTTGGGATCTGGTGGAGTTTCCGACTAGAAGGAAACCCATTGGCAGCAAATGGGTGTTCAAAAAGAAGACAAATGCAGAAGGAAAAGTGGAGAAATACAAAGCTCAGTTGGTAGCAAAAGGTTATTCCCAAGTGCAGGAATTGATTTTGGTGATATTTTTCTCTTGTTGCCAAGGTAGCTTCTATTAGATTACTTTTATTTGTTGCTGCTGCTTTTGATTTTGAGGTAGAACAGATGGATGTAAAGACATCATTTCTTCACGAGGATCTGGAAGAGGAAATCTACATGAAGCAACCTGAAGGCTTTGTGGTGAAGGGTAAGAAAGAACTGGTATGCAAGTTAAAGAAGTATCTGTATGGGTTAAAACAATCACCAAGGATGTGGTATCAGAAATTTGATACATTTATACGGGGACTAGGCTTCGCCAGAAGCAAAGCAGATCACTGTGTGTATTTTAAATTAATTGGTGACCGTGTTATTTATCTGGTCTTGTATGTGGATGATATGTTGCTGGTTGGAAATGACAAAGAAATTATCCAGGATTTGAAGACCCAATTGTCCTCCAAATTCGACATGAAAGATCTTGGTGCTGCAAACTATATTTTAGGCATGGAAATTAAAAGAGATCAGGCAAAGAGGAAGCTCTGGTTAAACCGGAGGAAGTATGTCGAGACAATATTGCAGAGGTTTAATATGCAGGATAGTAAACCAATGAAGGTTCCTATTCTTGTAGGTGTGAGGTTATCTGCTAAATAATGTCCCAAGACACAAGAAGAGGAAGATGACATGTCCCGTGTTCCATATGCAAGTGCATTCGGTAGCCTGATGTATGCAATGGTCTGTACTAGAATAGACATTGCACATGCAGTGGGATTATTGAGCATGTTTATGTCAAAACCAGGAAAGGAGCATTGGATAGTAGTGAAGTGGGTTTTCAGGTATTTGCGTGGCAGTAGTGATTATGGTCTGTGCTACCAAGGAAGACCAGGATTGGATAGAGTGTTGCATATTCGTGGCTTTGTTGATGCAGACTGGGTTGGAGATTTGGATCAAAGAAGGTCTACAAGTGGGTATGTGTTTAACCTATTTGGAGGTGCAGTCAGTTGGATGAGTAAGAAATAATCTGTAGTGGCACTATCAACTACAGAGGCAGAATACATGGCAGCCACTCATGCAAGCAAGGAAGCAGTTTTGTTGCAAAGATTGTGTTCAAGTATGGGGTTAGTACAGGAAGATATAAGGATAGACTGTGATAGCCAAAGTGCAATTTTCTTGGCAAAGAACCCTGCATATCATTCAAAGACAAAGCACATTGATGTTTAGTATCACTTTGTGAGGGATATGATAGAATACAAAAAGGTGTTGTTGGTAAAGGTGGACACTTTGAAGAATACTGTAGATGCATTGACAAAATCTGTGAGCTCTGAGAATTTCTCTTGGTGTAGAGAGACAATGGGAATTTCAGGGTTGGGAAAATGACTAAGCTCTCTTGTGGCCCCCTGTGGAAAGAAAACAACAAGTGGGAGAATGTTGAGTTGTGTTATATTCTTTCCACATAGTTAATAGGGGGTTTGAAGGGCAGACCCACCTATGGTTTTGTGCATGATTTTCGCACATGTTTTCTTGAACGCGATGGTTTTTCGGTCCATGGTATTGGACGCGATGGTTTTTGGTCCATGGTCTTGGATGCTTTGGCATGTATAAATATGTATTGTAACATTGAAAGGAACATAATGAAAAATCAAGCTGGTAGTCCCGATTTTGGGATCTAGGAGAAAATCTCTGTGTATATGTGTTTTATGTGTTATGCTCTCGCATTGTTTATTTTCTGTGTTTTCGAATTCGTATGTAGGTAATTTCTGTACGGGGTTAAAACCTACAGGGTCAATCACCAACTTCGAGGCCTTGACCTTCTTCCTTGGGACCGATCTCCTTGTGATGCGCGACCGCTTTAACTGTGTGGATGCGGACCTTGGGTCCACGCTCCCTTCTGTTGTTTCTGTTTCCTCTGCCTCCTGCCCTGAGGATGTTGCTTGGCCCTTGTCCGCATGTGCTGTTGCTACCTCTAATGCCTGCACTGTTGCTGCTACTTTTGTGGCCTTCTTCTACTCTGTGGCTTTCTGTGCCACTTCTCACACTGCCCTTACCTTAGCTGCTACTTTTTCATTCCACCTTTTCTTGCCAATTGAGTGACGCATAGCTTAGCATCGTCCTTTTTCTTCTAGGCTATCGCCTTCTCCAATTCTTCCATGTCTGAGGCACGCCATTTAGGAGGCCATGTATCCAAGATAGTAAAAATCATGTCGTTAGTGGCTACAAATGGTAGCTTCATTCACTGCTTTCGTGCCCTGATATAGATGTTGTGCATATCATATTTGAAGTCTACAAAACACTACAGACTATTGTGCACTGTAGGGGACAGGTGCGGCCTCCTATTGATCCACATCCGGATGCTCGCCTCCATGAGCACCCAGAAAATTTTGGTGTCTCGAATTTGTTTCACGTCCTTGGTGGCCCAGAGCGAAGCATACTTTGCGGCCTCTGGTAACTCTCTGCCAATGTTGGGGAATTCACTCTCCTTCGGCAGTTCTCCCGCTACTAGCAATATGGATAATAGCAACCACACATAGTGGAAGGTTTTACCCTGCTCCTGGGCTTCACGACAGTTTGTCAAAAATTCAACACAAAGGAATTCGGCTCAGTTGAACTAGACCCCCTTCGCACACTGCTCAGCCAGCGCGACCATTGGCGCAACACTTTCTCATAATTTTTCCGGCCAAGAGTTGGGTTGCTATGTGCACCCCTTTGTCCTTGATGCTGGAGATGGTGTAGCCCCTATTATTCTTCTCCAGCTTATATTTTGCCTTCATGGCTTCTGCAAGAGCCAAATCGCTACCTTTTCCAGCTATAGTCGTGGGGTCCTTTCCCTTACAGGGGAGCCAAGAGATATAGTGAATGAGGTATGCCGTGATGGGAATAGGCTCCTCCAGCCATAAATACCCATCATGCACTAGGCAAAGCAGCTACTTGATGACAAAAATGGTGATGGGTGCACAGTGGAATGTGGTATCCATAACAAGTGCAGCAACCTAACCTTTTCCACACCGCACAACCATTTCCGCGGCTCTAACATTATCACCACCTCCTCGGTATTTTGCTTCATTAAGTTCCTGGTCTCTAGATGCAGGAACTTCTCGCTGTCAGCGAGGTCCCAGTCTTCAAATTTCATGGTTGGTATGCGGCTTAGGTGTGTGCCCTCAAATACAATTCCATCGGGGAGAAGTGGGGTTCGGAGTGAGCTTTTCGTTTCGTCCAGGTCCTTCGGCACTTTGGTTTTCCCTTTCCACAGAGGGACATATGCTGGCAATTTGGTTGTAGAGCACAACTATTGGATATCCTCCTCCACGTCTTCTTATTCTTCTGCTGCGGTGATCAGGGCCTGCAAGTCTTCTTCTTTCTCATCTATTTCTATTGTGACTGCTTTCCCCTTCTCTTCTGTGGGTAGTTTGCTATGCCACGGATTCCTCGGGGACATGTGTACTGGACCCATTACCTGTTTTTCCTTCTTGGGCCTCGGTGTTTGTGGTGATTTGGGGATTTTTATCACCAACCCGGTGCCTTCTGGAACATCCTCCACCATTTGGGTCTGCGTGGCCTTGTCGGTGGTTACCTCTTCAATTCCCAACCCATCCTTAGTGCCCGTCATCATCTCTAGGCTGTGTTCTATCTGTTGTGAACTTAGGGGCTTAATTATTGCTCGGTTCTTAATGCTCTGTGCTTTGCTCAAGCGCTCGATTCTCAAATGACCAAGTGTTGTTCGTTGGCCAACCCTTTGAGTTTTATAGCGTCTTTCGACTTTGAATTCGACTGTTCCCCCCAATTTTGGGCCATTAATGCTTTCTTGGTGGCATATTTTCCCAAATCTTGCCCATAACTCGCATCTTAAATGCCTACCGCCCACTCCATTTGGCCTCAAATTGAACTTCCCATCATGAATAGTGACACCAACAGTCACTTCCCAACCAACCCGTGTAGCAGCATAGCCCTCCATGCGCGGTTGTGAACCCTGTGACGTTCTGATTCTGTCCGCATTTCCAATATCGTGTAGCTCCCAGGCATAATATTTTATAGTCCCGCGCTTGCTTTCAACTACCTAGAGCTCTAAGACTGTTCTTCCTATGGCTAGTCAGGTAGTCACACCACCCGTGCAGGGTTCTATCCCGTCCTCCAGCATGGTTCGCAGAGAATCCTTATCTTCCATTGTGGTGATCGGCATCGCGCACTCTACTATTTGCAATGCGCTACCCTGTTCACTACGTTTGGCAATATGTGGTCCTTTATTTCGTTTTCCAGCCTCTTGACCTCTGCATCCATTAAAGCACTTTTCTCCCTTAGCCGTACCCGGTCATCTTCAAGTTCGCAAAGTCTAAAGTTTCCCCATCGAATTTCTTCCTCAAGTATTATATGTTCTATTACGCGTAGCTGTGTGATTTCTTCATTATTTTCTGCACGGATCATCGTATCTACGGGTTTTTTTACATCCGGACTCGGCTTCGCATGCTCCACAGGGATTTCAGCCCATGTTTCATACTTCGGCTTTGGAAGTGCTTGCGCAGTTAGAGTTTGGCACATAGTCCTATAAGCACATACAACTGGTGGTACGCACAAGTCCCAGTTGGTGTGTTTCACACGGTGGAACCTGTTCAGCAATTTGCGCACCTTGTTAAAGGATTCCCCATGTATGGTTTTTAGCATGCTAGGTTTTATCATACTTCATCGTCGGTGCACTTGTCTTGCTTGCTTCTACTTATCGTTCATGTCTCCTATTGTAAGAGCGGTATACGTTCGAGCGGGTTGTGTACCATACGCCTGTACCCATCTGGAAAGGTGTGCACGCGGGTTGTTTCGTCCATCATGCCCAACTTCCATCCACATCTGAGGCTTACCAAAGCGTTAGCACATAATATTTCTACATTCGTGCCAGTCCCCAAAACTCTGCTAGTGCGTACCCCACTACCTTGTGGGCATAGCACACCGTACCCATTTCAGAGCATCGAACCGTTATTGTTCTGGCACTTTGCTTTCAAATTTGTTCAGGAATTCATCCACCACTATCAACCCATCATACATAGGCAGATCCCTTACCTCTGTTGTCACACAGCGTAGAGATCTTATCATCCTGTTGCAATTGAGTGTGGTTACCTCGTGCAACTAGTTCTGCCATCGTTCTATTTCTTCGTCTGAATCCAAAGTGCAGGAGCTTTCACACTCCCAAGAAATCCTACCATATGTTGTTGGATTCACCCAATCCTACTCTCGCACAGTTATCTTGTAGATACAGTCGAGATCGTCATCACTATCATTGTCGTGCATCGGTTCTATGTAGCGCACTACTGCCGCAAGGTCTAGCAGTACCACTATGCGTAGTGACTTTCTCTCAAAAATCATTTTGCGCTTCTTTAGGTTTATGACTTCATTGATATCAGTGTCCCAATTGATTCCTAGTAGTGTGGGATAGGGATTGATGTCATCGACAATCTCTATCACTTCGAAATCTGCAAGCGCACTTGCACCTTCGATGTCTACCATTATTCCTTGCAACCTCCCCATCGGTAGGATCTTTTGTTCGTTTGCCATTCGCAATTGAATAGGGGACCATTGCAACGTGGGCCTACCAATTCGTTCCCATGTCTACTTTGGTAGTACATTTTCATCTGATCCTAGATCCATAATCACTTGATCCATTTCATATTCTCTGATTTCCACAGTCAATCTCATTTCCCTTCCTGTTCGCGATGTGTGCTTTCTAAGCTTCTGGATTACGCGTGGTTCTCCTAACCCAACACACTTAGTGATAAGTTCTTGCAATCCTTTCACAGCCTTGTTGTCACGTAGCAGCTTCATACATGTCTCTAGAAAGGTAGTGAGCATTGAAGGATCCATCCTCGGTTCTAGTTGATCCTTACTACCTAAAGTGGAGGCCTTCGTGAAGCTCTTCTTAGCTTCCATGAATGTCTCCTTCGTGCGCTCCAAATCAAATTTAGGTTCCTTTGTAGAAGCCTTGCGAACCCATGCACTTTCTTCTAGTTTCTTACCTTTGTCCTCCCCTATTGTGATACCACTTCAAAGCACGATGTTTACATTCGGGTCCTCTTCGCATGGCTCAGAACTCATCATTTGTAGGTTCTGAGTTGGGGGAGGCTGGAGTACTCCTTTATCACGCAACCTCACTATTAGTGTAGTGCAGTCCTCCATCTTATGATAAAATTGGATATAATATAAACATGATGCTCTCGATGGATTTGTACAATCGCGGGCATAATTCCCTGGCCCTCCGCAATTCTAACAAATCTGTTGTTCGCGACCCCTTCCTGGTCCCATTCCACCTCGACCTTGTTCGCACCCCTGAAATCCAGCGTGTACCATCCCTTCATCTAGATCGAGGGCTCGTGTTTTAGTCTGTACTCTATAGGAAGGAGTTCAATCCATCATCAGCTTGTAACTTCTATAGGTGTGCTCATCATGGCCTACCAACCTGCATAAATTACAGAACAATTGTTGGGACGTCTGTGTATACTTATATAATAGGTGACAATTATATGTAGTGTGTTTTCCTCCTATCTGACAAATCGCACACCATAATGTAGGTGCCATGCTCGGTCCTGCTTGTGCTTCTAGTCTTAATGGCATCAGCCCTCCTCCAGCCAAGTAGTTCGCAAAGACTAGACAGTGGTCCTTGTAATGCCCCTGGCCTTTGCATTTTATGCACCATACCTCCTCACGCGCCTCTGGCCGAGTTGTCCTGTCCTATTTCAAACTCTGCATTTCCAGACACAAATTTTGCAGTTGCATGTGGATTTGTTGGACTCCCAGGCCAGGATCTTGTATTGGGGTCTCGTGCAGTCTCATTGCAATCTCCAAAGCTTTGACCTGGGTGGATAGCTTCTGTTGTGACAACATCATCCTTAAATGTGGTGTTAGTGATGCTACAAACCATGCATGGTGTTGTCCGTCCATAAAGGTCATTTTGGCTTTGGAAATCATACTCTTCAGTCTCTTGTCTAGATCCCATGGGGTCTCACCTGGAAGCATCGCAATTTCATTAAACTTGATAATCAATTGTGTCTCCGTTTTGGCCTGTTGAATTCCCTGTTTAGCGCAGCTTGGATCTTGGTGATTTTCGCTTTTGGATGGTCATTAGAATGCTTAATGTACTATGTCAGTGCACGATCCTGTAATGCGCTTACCAGTGTTGTCTTCTTTATATTGTCATCCATGACTCCTTAATTGGTTTCATCTTGTATGATCAGTTGCAGAGTCTATCATTGATGGTTGCAGATGATGGAGTAGTTGTGGTGAAGTTTTATGGATTGAGTATTGGAGCAGCTAATGGATGGCATTCAATTCAACCTAGTTTGAATTGTGATGTTGGAGTTATGAAAATACTTTTTGGGAGTGTTGCAGTGACTACAATGGGTCCCTAAGGTCTTACAAAAGGTTGTCAAATAGTGGAGCAAGTTTGGACAGAATTTGAGCAAATGAAAATTATTTTTGGTCACCCTTTGCCCCAATCACATGGAGGATGGGTCATCAAAGTGAATGAAAAGCTCCAGTCGCTAGGAGATAATCTCATGAGAGCGACTGAGGAGCTCCAGTAAAAATTTCATAGGCCTGTGCGTGCAATTGAGACTCAGAGCTAAAATTCCTTTGTATTCCTCTCACTCATCAAGTGTTTATTTGTTTTTATGGCTTGTATTTTTTAGGACTCATCGTGTAAAGGTTGGAAAAAGGTTGTTGGACTTCTAGAATATGGTTTGTCACATGGAATGAGTCGTTCTTGTGGACAAGATCGACCTCCCTAGTATCTAACGATATCTAGTGACAAGCAAGCCAATCAAAAACTATCTTTCTCTAAATATGCAATTTATAAACAAAGGCAAACAAATGTTTTAGGCCTACCTTGGGTCCAATGCAAGTTTGTGGAAGCCTCGCTCCTTTGATCCAAATGAGCTCCCTTGTAGCGAATCTGCAAACACAAACAAGCACACAAATTAAATAGCACCTGAAAATCCAATATCATAAAGCATACTTATCATGATGATCAAGGAATTCATGAAACAAATGACATAAGACAATTTGTTGAGAAAAATGAATCTGATTGTATTAATTCAAATCAAAGAAGAACTTTACAACCTATGCCTTGATGATGTACAAGCTCCTCCCAGGGTCCAACAAGAAATCTCCTCTACTTTGACAAGTTTCACTCTCTTCCCAATGAAGCCAAAAGGTATGTGATCTCTCCTCTCAAGCTTAACTAGGAAGTCTCAATTCCACCAGCATTTACCCTAAAAAATGTTTAGCTTATAACCTCTCTAGCAACCAGCCCAATGCCCTAATTTATAGTGCAATGGAGGGAAGTTACTAGGTCCTCCTTCAAAGGGATAAAGCCCTCCTTCAAAGGGATAGCTCCTCTCATCAGGGGATTAGCTCCTTCTCTTTTGGGATGCTAGAACCACCTAAGAGCGAACCATCCACATCAAAATTCCTTCTAGAATCATCTAGAATTAACCCAAAGTGAGTTTTTTAGAATAAACTTGCACCTTTTTGACTTTCACAGGGGTCTGCACCCACTCCTTTAGAGACAGAGCGGGCAAGTCCGCAGGTAATGTGAACAGGGGGTGCGGGACCACAGGCAACAGTGAGAGAAAGTGTGGAACCAGAACTTTAATGATTTTTAAGGTCTTTCTCTCATTTTCAAAGCTTGACATGAAGAGCTGAGGTCTAAGACTTGCTTAGGAGGACAATATAAGTGATGATAGACCCATACTGACTGCAAATAGTCATGGTGACAATATTTTGTGTAACAGATTGCCCCCTAAAGTGCAAAGTCTGTAGTAGATGAGGATTTCATTTATCATCTAGGAAGAGTGAAGTACTTTATCATTTCGAGGATCATCTTGTGGAGAGCCCGGTTGGAACTTGTAAAAAAATTCAATGCAAAATATATATATGAGATCATATCATCGCTGAGGTAGGCATTCCCATACTCAGATCAAAACTGACTAGAAAACTAACTACTGCTTTGATATAGGAATGATCTTGTAATACATCACAAGTATAGACACATGTAGACACAGTATGGACGCAGCCATCTATTTATGAATAGTCCACAGTATAATGAATACAAAATTCCTCGCAGCTTGGATGGCGGAAACTAGATCCAGGGTCTTCATTTCTACTTCCCGAAATAGTACGATTCTATCCATGCGAATGAATGTGTTGAAGTCGAACATGGTAGAAACCACTTGATTACCAGTCAATGATGTAAACTGTTAACAAGTGTGAGAGAAACCACCAGTAATGTCAATGGTTCTCAAAGTACTCAGTACAATCCATGAGATGTGAATAGATGTGTTGATGTTGAACATGTCACAGAATCCTTTGATCGAAGGTCAATGATGCAACCTATCGTCGAAGGCGAGAAACCTGCCATTGAGGCATGCAGATCCCAAGGTACTGACGATTTCTAGATCATCTTTCTAGATAATGAGCTGAAGTCGATAGAAAGCGATCCGTCGTAGGCAAGCCCACAACACGAAATCATAGATCAAGTTTGAAGAAATTTAGTTGCAAGCACTGACTCAGGGATGGTCAAGATGGATGACAGATATTTTGCAGATGAATGGCTTATTTGCACTGACCTCTTGAACACATAACGACACAGCAGATGGTTTGGTGACAATTGACCCAAAGTTAATACCCAGAAACCGGCTGAAGACTTTCAATGTGGTTTGATCAACTGTTAGGCAAAGGATTTCCCAACCCAGGTGAATAAAAGTGTCGTGTTCAAGAATGGTTACAAAGTATGACAAACAGGCTCACTTTTCTCTCTTTCCCCAACCATTTCTGGGAAGTACCTCTTTATTTTTGACAAGCTTGAGGAGGATAACATTTGCTTGATTATAAGCTCATCCTTCGGATGAGTCCAACTTAGTTTAAATTCGAACCCTAAGAAGGAGTGGTACGTTCCTGTTTGTAATTGAATAGGTCCGTTACTGTTAAATTTTAACGAGTCCAGTATAGGAGAAACTCGACGTTTTTCAATTTTAGAGAGTCTGAAAAAACTTAAGAAGACTCCATGGTTGTCCTTTTTCATAAATTTGTGTCTCCCAAGCCCGAAAAAGTATAAAATAATACCTGAAAGAACCGCTTGATCATTACGACCAAGGAGTACTTTTCGTAATTAGTCCCTCTGATCCGAAAAATTAAAAAAGCAATCAATGACACGTTGTTTTATAACCAATATCGAATTTGAAACGACAAAAATCCGGCAATCTTTTCATGTTTTTACGGTCAGAAAAAGAGTTGTAAGTGGACCGTCTTTTTAGTTCCATTTTAACGAGTTTAAAAAGAAAAACTCGGTGATCTTTTCATGTTTTAGGAGTCAGAAAAGAGCTTAAAGGTGACTCTAATGTTTTTTCGTCGAAAATGACCGATTTCGCCTGAAAAATCCGTTATCCTGAACAAAAACTCAAACATTACTCATACCTGTTTAAAATGGATAAAAATGCTGCAAAAGTTACCTTTCTAAAGTGAAACATAAACAAATTAAAAAATCATTTATTCAAAAAACTTATAAAAAGGGCTTTGGTAAATTCATTTTTACCGTTTGAGTTTTGGGTGAGAAAATAGAGCTTTTGGTCAAAAACTTCCCGTGAAGATTGTGGAAAATCCATCTGTTGGAATCGAGCGCCATCTCCTCCAGGTAATCTACATCATCCTACTCTTTAATTTCATCCATTTCAAATTGATTTTTAGGGTTTCATTTCATTTTTTAGGAGCTTTTAGGTCAAAAAACCCGTGCGCGGGGGTCCGCAGGTATAACACAGGGGACCTGCGGACCCCGACTTTTTCGCAATGGGGAAAAAGTCAGGGGTCCGCACCTGCCATGAAGGCAAGGTGCGGACCCACGCACTGTCTCTAACAGAGAGGGTGCGTACCCCGCGCAAAGGTTTTTTAAACCTAACAAACTCAAATTTCACCCAAAAATTTCCATTTTACATATTCTAATTCGCCTTTTTGTTGAATGTAGAGTATACATCATGCTTGATTGGCGAGAACGGGAGCATGAGGACGTAGATATTGCCACGATAAATCATCAACCTTCGATTGATGCATTGAAGGCATGCGGCTTATACAAATTCTGGGCCATACCTGGCATGAGGGCCCAGGTGGACTTTTTGCAGTGGCTGGTAGACAGGTGGAGCATACAGGACCAGTGCTTCTTCATTGGTGGTCACTAGCTCGAAATGGATCCGGCAAACATATACTTTTTGACTGGTTTGCCTAAGAGAGGTGAACACTTGACTCTATTCAGGACTAGGCCAGGTGGCCAGTCTGTCGATAGCCTCCGGCTAGAGTTCTGTAACAACCAGACTAGAGACAAAGGGATAGACATCAAAACCATATCCCTTCCTGAACTCATGGTAATCGCATTTACTATTACCAGGCTTTGCGGGAGCGCAGCACTACATATAGCCACTGGATCCCAAATGCAGATGGCAGTTGACTGCTTTCGAGGCACCATCTTCAACTGGTGCGATGCTGTGTTGGCTAATGTAAAAGGCCAACTGACTAGAGCCAAGAACGGACAACTGAAGACCTTTGGATATGGTGCTTTAGTCGTGAGCTTTGGTCTGGAGAGGGTCCCAATGTTGGTCCCACAGCACCTCACTATTGGAGCTGGACTTCCTCGAGAGCCCAAACTGATGCGATGGGTTGCAGTTATGGCCCGTCATCCTGAGGAGGGGACAGAGGTTGTTCGATTCACACCTGAGTATTTCCATTGGTTGGAAAACCAGGTTTTTGCTATTCAGGACTTTCCTTACGTTGGGGTAGATTTTCGTGGTGACCCAAACATGGCTCTTCCACCAGGAGAGCAATGGGATGACTCAGGTAAAATCATTTTCAACATTTTCCTAATTTAATTTTTTTTGTTTTTATCTCGTTCCAAAATTGATAGTAAAAGTTTCAAATGCAGATGTGGGTCCACAGTGACCAGCCACTCTTCGGCCCTATGAGAGGAAACAACCAGCTGCAGCGGCACCAGCCCCATAGGATGAATCAGCAGAGACCTTGGCCGAATTGGAGAGCCATCTAGAACATTTGACGGGAGACATTCCAGAGACTGGCATAGATCACATTCCTCTTCGACTGCAGTGCTATGTGATTGGGGTCCCACGACCTTTCAGGAGGTTCCTTTGTAAGGTGGCCTGTATAGTGGATTCTTATCGAGATCATCACCAGTGATAGGATGATCGCCTATTGTAGACACATATGACATTTTTGCTTTTTGTACTATCATTTTTGCCGATCATAAGGTGTTTTTCAACCTATGATCGAGGACGATGTATATTTTGACACACTCCTATATTATACTATATCACTATTACCGGCTTATCTCATAAAACATGTTATGAAATGTTTTTAAATTTACTTGTATGATTATTGCAAATGTCTACTTAACATTCGAGAAGAAATTGCATCTGCTAATGTATTTAAATATCTTGGAATATGCTGATATTCAATATAATCAAATTCACGTTCCAAGAGACGCACTCTCAAAAATAATATTAATAACACTGGATTTCTAATGGCATATACTCTATTAAGCTGTAATACAACGATTTTAGAATCTAACCTCACTATCAAACTTCGAATCCAAAATGAAATAGATTCAGATAATAACTCAATCACTGCACTATACTCTGCAATGTTTTTCGTTGTTTGACTGAGGCTTACCCCATGAATAGATACCAACTCATCAGAGGGCGAATAAATAACCCAAGCTACGGAAGAAATGTTCCATGTATTACGACAAGCACCATCAGCAAAACCAATGTATGTTTGGAGATGCGTCGACATCTGCAATATCAAGAGTAAAACCAAGATGAGCAGGAATAATGACGAAAAACACTCTCTAAGCTAAGCACACTTTTTAAACTAAAACACACCAACTAGAAAGAAAATTAACCTAACTAAAAATCTCCACACCCAGATTTTAAGCATAATACCTCTTCAGGTAAAGACCATTTCTAGGTTTACCTAAAGAGATCCCGTCAAAGTCTACCAATTCATAGGCCCCTTTTGCTAGCTTTCGATTAACAACATAGGGACCATGCCACATAGGTACGAATTTTCCAGTGCCTAATTTATCATTTTCTTGATCGTACAATAAGACTAGGTCTCCTTCCGAAAAATTTCGAGGGGTAACATTTCGATCATACTGAGCTTTAATACGTTTGGCATGAGTTTCGATTGCCAATGCAGCATCACGTCGATTCTCATCTAGCTAAGCCAAGTATAACAAACGTTTTTCCTCTTCGGAAGTGGCTGGAAGTAACTCGATGGCCATTTGCAATGACGAGATTTCGCATTCAATGGGTAACACAGCTTCCAGACCATAAACTAGTTGGAAAGGAGTGAACCCTGTTGACATTTTTACTGAGGTTCGATACGCCCAAAGCGCTGAAAATAGCATGTTATGCCAATTCGACCTATGAATCCCAATGATTCATCGGATCATGATGACTAGAACTTTGTTGATGGCTTCAACCAGACCATTAGCTTGTGGATAATATGGAGTTGAACTATCGTGACGCAAGCCAAGCTGGCCTGTAAGTTCAGTCATCATAACGTTTCGAAAATGACGCCCATGATCAGTGATAATCGCTTGTGGAACACCAAACCTAGAAATTATATGATTGAACACGAAAATCACAGTTGTTTTGTCGTCTGCCTCAAATGTAGGCATCGCCTCAGCCCACTTGGTAAAATAATCTAGCGCAAGGATGATGTACGCATGCCCCCCAGCCAAGTGAGGGTTACATTTAATAAAATCGATACCCCATTTTGCAAAAGGACCGACGGCAATTATAGGGTGGAGAGGAGCAGGTGGAGCACGCATCTTACGATAAAAAACTTGGCAGTTGTGGCATTTTCGGACCGCGTTAATACAATCTTTAAACAAAGACTGCCAGAAGTAGCCAGCGTGCAATATCTTTTGGGCTGTGGCATACCCAGACATATGACCGCCACATGCTCCAGAGTGACAGTCATTTAGAACCCTTTCAGCTTCCTCATGAGTTAAACAACGTCGAAAAATAGAGTCCGCCCCACGACGATAAAGAGTATCTCCAATAATTCTGAATTTTTGGGATTGGAATCGTATTTTTCGACGTTCTGACCTTGAAATTTCTAGCCGAAAGGATTGGGTCTGGAGATAAATGATGATATCCCCATACCATGGATCTAAAGTGCTGATTAGAAACAAGGATTCGTCCACAATGGGCTCCTCTGCCACAGTTTCCGTGTCAACACGCGGGAAGTCACACATTAACTCCGCAAAGACTAAATATTTCTTCGACTTAGAATTTTCAAATTCCAAGTCGAACTCCTGCAGGATCACAATCCATTTGGAGTACTTGCCCCCTAGCAATTGTTTGGTCAAAATATAGGTCATAGGGTTGCAATCAGAAATTACTGTAGTTTTACGTAGTAAAATGTAATGACGAAAACGTTGGACAACTTGAACAGCTGTCAATGCCAATTTCTCCACATGTGAGTATTTTAGCTCAGTTGGATTTAAAGTTCGACTAAGGTAATATATCACATGTTCAGTACCGAATTCATCTTCCTGAACTAACACCATTCCGATGGTGGAATGGGAAGCAGCGAGATACAAGAAGTAGTCCTGGTTGTAGTTGGGAGGATGTAATAACGGTGCATGGGTCAACGCGTGTTTTAGTGCATCAAAAGATTTATCAGATATCTCATCCCAAAAGAATGGAGTATTCTATTTCAACAACTGGTAAAACCCTTTGTGATCTCAGCATAGTTAGGAATAAATCGGCGTAAAAAGTTTGCTTTCCCTTGCAAACTTTGGAGTTGGCGAAGACTCGAAGGAGGAGGCAATTTGACAATAGCTTCAACCTTCGAGGGATCGACGCGAATGTCGACTTTCGAAACAACAAACCCCAGTAACCAACCCATTTCTATATAAAAAACACACTTGTGTGGATTCAACCTAATCTGATAATGCCTACACCTCATAAAGATTGCTCTTAAATGGATGAGATGATCAGCTCGATGTAATGAATGAGCAGGAAAATCATCAAGATAGGGTTTCACAATGTGCTTGATGTCATGAAACGCGTAAGACATGGCCCTTTGAAAATTTACCCCAGCGTTCTTGAGCCCAAAAGGTAATTTGCAGTAAGCAAATGTCCCCCATGGACAAATGAAAGCCGTTTTTGGTTGATCAGCAAGTAGAATGTTGATTTGATTGTATCCGGAAAAACCATCCATGAAGGAAAATATTTCACTGCTGGCACAATCATCAATGATTTGATCGATATAGGGAGTTGGGTAATTGTCTTTTGGACAGGCTCGATTAATGTCCCTATAGTCGATACATATTCTTATTTTCCCTTTCTTTTTGTTAACAGGAACAATATTCGATACCGAATCCGTTAACGGAATCGGATAAATGAAACCTGCTTTGAGTAATTTTTCAACTTCTGCTTTAATAGCGACAACCTTTGTTATAGACATTTTTGTGCCTTACAGCTCCAAGCATGAAATGTCCATAAACCAAGGGCTCCTAAGTCCCTAAAAGTGTTGTTCCAACCCCTAAAGGAACAAGGTCAACAAATTACAGCTTCTCCCAGAAGTTCTCCACCAGAAACTGCTCAGAATAAGTCAAAACAAGATCATTTCAGCTGCTCCACTGGCTAGCTACGTTGCATAGCACCTAAACACACTAGCTAGGTGCATTACAACGCACCTAAATGCACTATGAGGGTGCGTTGAGCGGGAAATGACAAATGGCAGTGCCATTGCGCGAGGTGGAAAGACAATGGAAGCTTCCATAATCTTCTCCTATGACACTTGCCTCACTGAATTCGACCAAGGATGAGTAAGAGGCTTTCAGTCTCCAAGTGGAAGCAAGAACTGACAGAGAGAAGACACTAATCAAATCACAAGCTGACTCATCCTCCTTGCATACATCTATATATGGATCCCTCATCCCAGAGATCCAAAGGCTGGAATTTTGCACATCGTAAGGAATTGTTGTTGGTTTTGAGATAGATATCAGAGTATTGGGTGATTTATGCTTTGTTGGAGGTGAAGAGGGGCTTCTTTGCTGGGAGGTTGATGCTGGGTCAGGAATCATCGGTTGTAACTCCTCCTGGATCTTCTTGTATATCAATAAAAATTGTTTGAGTTTTTCCTCCATGCTTTTGTATCATTGATGCTTGTTACATTTGTATGGTTAGCTTAAATCTGATCCTAAGCTGTTTATGAATATAGATCCATGTCTTTGTATAGTTTTCTTCTTCTGTGATCTTACAGGTACTTGGTGAAGCTGGGCAAGTAAGGGAGCAAGTAGCTGGAAGCTGTCAAAGAAGAGAGGGATTGGATCAAAGGATTAGCGCAAGACACAGGTCGGTTCTTTCTATCCCCCTCCATCTTTAATTCATAAAGGAAATACAAAAGTAGTTTTTCTCTGTTTGTTTCTAAGGCAGCTATCACACCTTAGTGGGATAGAGCAGTTCTAAATAGACACTTTTCCCGGTAACAAAATGGCGACTCCACTGGGGACGATTGTCTAATTAGTTTGTTTGTGTATCTTTTTGTTGTTTGTTTCATAAACTTATAAGTAGCATTCGAACTACATTTGCCATAACAAATGAAAAGTAGACATCTGCTGCTTCAATCCATTCACTGGATTTGTTTATGATTTGAACAACTGATTCACAAATGATCTGATTGCCCTTTGTGATAGCTCTTAGACCCTCCTTAGATCTACCCCCTGATTGTGCATTACTGATTGCTTTTACTCGGGCAAAAACCAGAGACTAAACTGCAAACCATGACCCAGAACCCGGACAGATTCTCATTTCTGGCCCAGCACAGGTACTGTTAAGAGTTCCTGCATTTCAGCACACTTCCCGAAAGGGCAACCTGCGCTGCAATCCAGTTTCTCTGTGTTACAGGTGCGCTGATCAGACTAGCCCTGTGCAGCTGAGGTTCTTGTGCTTCATTCTTTCCAGTTTTGTCTCTGATTTTTGCAGCCTGTGATCAGTATATGTCTGTTTAAAAACCCCTTTTCCTTGTTTTTATTCCGCCTCCTTTGTACAAAAGAACTGTAGATGTTTTTTTGTGTTTGTTGCGTCGTTTACAATTTTCCATTGCAAAAGTAGAATAGTCGTACTGTCGTCCTTTGATTTAGATCCGTTGCAAGTGTCGATTTCGATCATAGGAGAAAGTTTGATTACTGTTGAGAGTCGATTATACTTTTACTATTGCATTTGGTCTGAATTTGTGATTTTCTAGTGTCAAAAACGAGTATTCATTTCAAAATCGTAAAGTGTCGTAACCGTCTCTATCTTTTGATTTCGAAAAGAAGCTTGTTTGTGTTTGTCGCTTGAAAGCAAACCCAGATTTGTACATCAACTTTCTTTTTAGCATCAATACTAAGAAAGTCGAAAACAAAACATGCACATGTGCACTTGCATATTGACAGTCTATTTGGCTTGATTTAGGAAAGTGCATTTACAGTGTGCTCTTTGCTCTTTGTGAAAAGATTGTGTCTTTCTTTTCCTCTAGTAGCTAGGATTTTCATTGCACAAAAGAGATAAAAGTTTGTTTATCATCTTTAGATTGCATTTTAGGAATTACATCTACATCTCGTGGTGAACCCAAAAGGAAAACTTCATAAGAAAGATCAACTTAAAATAAATTCAATGAATCTAACAACGCTTTGGAACTTAACGCACAACATTTAGAGGTCTAGGCTAGAGACGTATTCTGGCGTCGTAAAGCCTGATAACTGTTTTCCTCATTGATGGTTGGGTGATTCCTCCACTTTGAGACGATAAGTGCCAGTACGGACTTGTGTTCCCACGTACCGTCGAGTATATTTTGGGAGACCCCTATAGTCTTAAATCCTTTATCCATAGGAAGCCGTGTCTGCCGCCCTATCAATCGCAATGCACTGAACACAGCATTCGGGAAGATTGACTACCGTACCGTAAAAAGTATTCTGCAGTTTTGCGATTGGTTTGGTACTCCCTCTACCTAGATCTCCAGAGCAGTCCCTTTCATTCCTTTTCAGACTCCTTAACGGAAAAGGTCCATCTGAGCACTTGTCACTTCAGGCTCATTAAAAATCGAAGGAGACTACAGTCATCTTTTGTTTTTTCTCGACTCTTAAAAACTAAAAAACAAGTTGTGTCAAAGCGTCTAAAATTTATTTTAAATGGAATATTCATTACCCTTTCCTACGTTGATCTTGGGTTGAGAAAATGGAGTCTACCAACCAAGGAATTCCCATTGGAGGAAATCCCAGTCCCTTCTCCTCTTGGGGAGATGTTGGTGCGCCCCATATGGCCACATTGTCGCTTCCAGGATTGACAATTGGTTTGCCTGTATGGCTCTTCTCAACCTCTGTTATTCAGAACACCACTATTCCTGAATAATCGAATCAGCAATTAGATGAGTCCAGAGTTACCCACCAACCTTCTACTTCCTCTAATTCTTCCTCTCCTCCTTCCTCTTCACTTGATGGGGCTGGTAAAGCCAAAAGTCAAGTTCCTAAGGAGAAGAAGGAAAAGAAGAAGAAAGAAAAGAAGAAGAAGGAGCCAAAGGCAAATGGGGGAAAATGAGTGTCGTCTAATGAAAATCCACACACTGCACCGACCAGGCCTAAATCGCCATGTGTCATTTGCAAAGGAGACCACTTTCACAGAGATTGTCCTTGCATCCCTCGGATATTAAGGGACTGCTCCCCTATGTTATCACAAAATCACACACTGAAGGCTGCCAATCAGCTAGATTATGTGTAACTATTTCAAACCAAGCTTTGGACTAAGGCTTAGCCTCCTTAGTCTGAGAGGGCTCTCTCACAGATTATGAATATTGATTAATGACAAGGAAAGATGGCTAACTCTTATAAGACACATGAAGAAAATATGCTGGCTGGACAAATATCAAATTAATTCCCATTGGGCTTATGGAGTCTCACACATCTCAGCAAACAAAAACACCATCTTTTCATAGAAATCAGGGCTCTTTACATCTAATGTTCAAACACAACTTACATAAAACACAGTTTGCCAAAACATACAGGAAGTCAGAGCATGATACATGAGTTTTGAGTGATTATGCAATGACAAGACTGTAAAAGAACACTAAGAGAATAAACCACCATACATTTGAACAATAAGATCTATTGAGAATCCTGAGAATAAAACAACAGTCATTTGCATTACTGAAATCTGCTTTACATAAACCAAAATAGACTAGTTCTCTATCAAAACATCCAACCTCAATTACATCCAAGTCTGATCCATATATAGGAATACATGCTTAACCACCTCGAGCTTCCTCCTCCAGCATGAGGGGAGCATCGAAGGCTGCTATTAACTATCCCTATCTACTATGTAACTAATTCATTAATTACATAATTGCTGAACTGTAATTACAAAGGGTCCTAATTTATTCAAAACTCAAAATCTGTCCTCCTCGTAGCATGATTCCTTCCTGGCTCTTGACACATGTCTTCTTTCTGTTTTGGTCGAGATATCTTGGAGGAGAATACACTGAACAAGCTGGCTTTGGATACTGGCTGCGTAGATGGCTCATTAATCAATCAAGATAAGTGCCCTGTTTTCACGGTCCTTGTCTCCCATCATTCTTCACTACTTAAAGAACATGTTCCCAGCTCTTTAATTCTTCAAAAAAAACGAATATCACCATATTCCCCAATGAGCTGGAAACCTTGTGGACTGAACAGGTGTACAAACCAAAATCTCCGGTAACCTTAACCAGAACCCTAACAATTCGGTCATAAAGTACCTTTAACGAAGCTTTAGCAAAAAACAAAATATTTCACCTTTTCCAAAATGCACACCTGTCATTCTCTGAATAGCTAAGAGAGTCTTTTATGGTCTCCCTTATGTTCTTGAGGCATTTCCCTCAAAAATTTGCTGACCTCATCATTAAACTCTTTGTTTTTCTTATAAAACAGCACCTACAGCAGTTTCGTAGCGCGCTACGAAACTGCTGTTTTTGCTAAAACAGAGTACATTTGCACTAAAGCGTCTTTTGTTTGAACTTATGACTCTTCAAACTTCTTCTACAGGTGTCAAAGACTTAGGTGACCTCAAAATAGTGGAACTTAAACAAAATTGACCAAAACTAAGAATATCACCTTCTCCTCAAATCAGTGAGCTAGTTGACCTAGCTGTGTCTTCAAATTTGCAATCTCCTTCTTCAAAGCTTTGTTTTTAGCTCTCAGGGTCATGTTCATTTTCCTGATATGTTTAGCTTGTTTGAGGGCTGGAACCGTCCATGTATATACATCAGCCACTGAATCTACATGACTCACTAGGCTTCTGCTACCCTTTAACACCTTCCAGACCGATGCTCCTTCTTCTCCATTACGCTTTGAAATATTTTGCACAGAGACACACCGGCAGCCTTAACTCGAAAAGCAAATTCAAATTTTGGAACGCAGGCTCGCTTGCAATGCGACTCTCTTGAAGAAGAAACTCGGGTTCATTTCAATTCAAATGTCTTAACATATAAGCTGACCACTTCATGCAATATTAACAGAACATCATGACACAACTATGCATGACAAAAACATTTGAATGAACTTAATGTGCATGACTATGAACCTATTGGTGGAATGATGGCTCGTAAGTGCTTGGAAGGTACACCAACTGACAACAACCGACCGGACACAATGACTCATTCCCGGACATGACATTTTAAGGATCTGCGCTGCAAAATCCCCGAATCCGCGATTTCGTAGCGCAGACAGTTATAACTTAGCGACATGTGCTGCGAAATGGCTGGCGCTACGAAAAGGCTAAAACATCATTGCGCTTCAAATCAACCAATCAAACTGCGCTGCGAAAATGCGAAAAGGACAAATGACATATACGAGATAAGACATGTCTTAATCAATCATGATGGAGGATGACTAACGGTTTTGAAAATGATTCTCATCAATATCATTGAAAAACATGACCCCTAAGTGGTAAACATAGGATAACAACCATTTGACATCCATCTTTAACAATGAAATTTTGGACTCGACTTATATACATGTGACTGCAGTTCTAGGTGATAACACCCTAGATTGCACAACCCGGTGTCGTCAACCTCTGATGATCATGTTGAAAGCACACCGTTGACTAGTGAAAGTGAAGCCCCAGGACAAAAAGGAAAATATAGATTTCCTTGTAAACTGTGTGAAGGTGATCATGCCGTCCACCGTTGTCCCTTCTTAGATGAAGCTAAAAGATTTTTGGATGATCGTCCGGTTTCACCGTTACGACTTACTCCTGGATATAAAAAACTCTTGCCGAGTCCGTCACTAGTTGAAAATCCGGCTGGCCCGCTCAGGTGGTTGGCTAAAGCAACTATCATTGAAGATAAACCATCTGGATCCATACCAGACGAAAGTCAAAAGGTCGAGGCGGCAGTTGACCCGGTCTTGCCTCCAGAGGTTTCATCTTTGGATGATACAATCACTGAAGAGAACAAGGATGACACCGTCCAAATTCTTTTCATAAGCACAGACTCCAACGAACATGGGGGCAATTTACCCGTTCCTTTACCGTAGGAAGGAAGTTCGTCAGAGTCATACCAGGCCGTCTATTCGGTCCCACCTCCAAGCAACCTAGTTGTCTCCTTTGACTGGAATCAACTAGGCAGACCCCGTTTACCAGCAAGCATACCATTCTGAATTATCGTTCAAATATATAGAATGGTTATGGCTGGTACCATCATAGATGAGGGGACTTCTGTGAGTATCCTTTCCTCAACTGCTTGGAAAGCGCTTGGTTCGCCATCGCTTTTGCCTGAGATGAGAAATCTGATAGGCTTTGATAAAGGAACTAGTCGACCTTTAGGGATCCTTCCCGATGTGCCCATAACATTGAGAGGGAAAACTATTCACCTGAACGTAATGGTAGTTCAAGGACCCCTAGATTACAATCTACTCCTTGGACGAGACTATATTTATTGCATGGGAGCCATTGTCTCCTCACTCTTTAGAGTAATGTGTTTTCCGCACGAAGGAAGAGTGGTCAAGCTCGTGGACCAGCTTTCATTTCCCGGATCATACAGAGCAAATAGTCATATACCATCCCTGAATGGTCTTTTCACGCAAGAAATGTCTCAATCTCCAGTCCGTCCTCCCGATGAGCGCGAGTAATTCAGAGGGATATGACTGAAACCCAGGGGGCATGCATCCTGGTCTGCTTCGGCAGGAAAACTTCGGGTATAGAGTAGGTTTCCGCGGGAGAATATGCCTAGTTTGTACCCCCGTCTGTGATTGGAAGAGGGGGTTATTCTAGTACAAGATTCTCTTTTCAAAGTTATGTGAGTTGGCGAGCGCTGCCACTCACCTTTGTTTATCTCGGTAGACATCGCCGAAGAAGTGTTTTGGTTGCGCCGTGAATAGAACAATCTTTGGGTAACCTGTAAGAGGTAGGCCTCTCTCGGTAAAACAAATGTTTTAACGGACTAAAGAAGGGGTAACCTTGAAACTCTGTTTTATACCTGGGGGCATGCAAACCTTTTTGAATGCAAGCGAAGAGCGACTATTTATTTTTTAAAATTTTTAGGACCTCTAACCCTTTAAACCCGTAGGATTGGTCGTTTCCTAACTTGCATAAAGAAAGGATGTGGGGCAAAACTCTAAAAGTTACCATTTTTATATGAGACATTCTTATCATATGACTGGATTAATCGAGCATTTTTAGCACATAGTTCAAGCTCGTTAAAAAATAAACATAAGACATGAGCAAATGTTTCCACCCACGTTTAAGCTCATTAAAAAATGAACTATTCCCCGGTAAATAACCACCGTGAATGTAGTACTTCATCCATTAAAGCCTTGGTCGTGTTTGCACCGTCACCTCCACTTTTACATTGGCCGATCATTCACCTCCATTTGATTGTTTACCCATTTTGAGGAACAGCTGCGAAGAGTGATTTCACTAGCCATCCTTGTGACACTGCCGTGATTGGAAAATTCCAAACCTTACCTGGAATCAGCTGCTACCCGTTATATCACTCGTTCCTCAAAAGACGAGTCTCCTTTAAGCTATTTTCAACTGACTCATAAAATATGAAAAGATTGTCGAGCCATTGGCCTCTCCAGCTCGTTAAAGGGACAGGAAGTGCTATCCCTCATCTAGATTTTAATCTTTTTGGACCTGAGGGATTATTGCACAAAAAGATCGAGCACTTGTTTTGTTCGGCTCGTTAAAACTATCGAAAATTCATCCCTTCTGTATTGTTTTATACTTTTTTGGACTTAAGGGATTAGATGATGAAAAAGGAATTTTGAAGTTACCTTTACGTACCTTTTCAGACTCTCTAAAATGAAAAGGACCGAGTTATCTTTGTCGTTAAACTCGTTAAAAAGATTAATAGCAACAAACTTGTCTTTAGACGAGAACGAGTTTCACTATCGCTAGGCTCGTTAAAACATAGCGATGGGTTTTCCCGAAGGGCAAATTACAGAACAAGCATATGTTATCCTCCTCAAGCTTGACAAAAATAAAGAGGTACTGGTCAGCAATGACTGGGGAAAAATTGGGAAGAAAACTCAAAGAATCTTTATTGTTAGCAAGTCGCTCTTGAACATGACACTTCCACTCCGTGTCCGAGTCGGGTTGGGTTGTTTCATTCACAGGTCACATCGCCATGGTCACACCATACCATCCACATTTGGGGTTAATGCTACCAATCCATCACATAAGTGTCGCTGACATGTTCAAGAGAAGTCATCTAGAGAAGTCACCTGTGTCCCAGCTACTACCATACATTATACTCCATTCTTTCATGACCGCCACCCTGAACCGTATATCATCAGATCATTTTCACCTCCATCAAAATCATTTGCTCCGTTCTTTGTCATTGATATGGGATTCATTAAGGCCCTCCTGTGACGGATCACTTCTTGTTGACATCAACTCATTATCCAAGAAGTTGATCTAGGAACACCCCATTCAGTACTTTGAAGCTTGCATGCCTCAATGGCAAGTTTCTCACTTTCGGCGACAGGTTTACATCAATGGCCTTCGACCGAAAAATTTTGCGTGGTGTTCGACGCGAAGTCCTTTATTCACACCACGTGAATTGTACTATAGTACCTTGAGGGTCATTATCATTATCGGTAATTCCTCTCGCGCTTGTTAACAGTTTACATCATTGATTGGTAATCAAGCGATGTCTTTCCATGTTCGACTTCAAAACATTTCTCACATGGATCGACTTGTACTTCGAGTGAAGATTGGACGAGATTGAAGACCCCGGATATAGTTTCATCCATCCGGGCTGCGATATATATTCAGGGAAATAAAGACATTAAATGTACAACATTGCAGCGCAGATAATCATCCTACCAAAAGGATGGTGGCTCTATCAGAATCATCAGTCTACAATCAGACGATTGTCTGTCCTATGTACATAAAAATAGATTTATAAAGCTGAGCATGGGAATGCCCGCCTCAGCTAAATCATGAAAACAGTATGAAGATAATGTATTGTATTGTATCTTATTACAAGTCTCCTCCCAGCATTGAAAGAACTTCGGATCCTCATAATAAAGCATTTCACCTGATTAACGGCCTCATACTTTAGGGGGCAACTGTTATAGACATTTTTGTGCCTTACAGATCCAAGCATGAAATGTCCATAAACCAAGGGCTCCTAAGTCCCTAAAAGTGTTGTTCCAACCCCTAAAGGAACAAGGTCAACAAATTACAGCTTCTCCCAGAAGTTCTCCACCAGAAACTGCTCAGAATAAGTCAAAACAGGATCATTTCAGCTACTCCACTGGCTAGCTGCGTTGCATAGCACCTAAACACACTAGCTAGGTGCGTTGCAATGCACCTAAATGCACTATGAGGGTGCGTTGAGCGGGAAATGACAAATGGCAGTGCCATTCTGCGCGGTGGAAAGACAATGGAATCTTCCAGAATCTTCTCCTATGACACTTGCCTCACTGAATTCGACCAAGGATGAGTAAGAGGCTTTCAGTCTCCAAGTGGAAGCAAGAACTGACAGAGAGAAGACACTAATCAAATCACAAGCTGACTCATCCTCCTTGCATACATCTATATATGGATCCCTCATCCCAGAAATCCAGAGGCTGGAATTTTGCACATTGTAAGGAATTGTTGTTGGTTTTGAGATAGATATTAGAGTATTGGGTGATTTATGCTTTGTTGGAGGTGAAGAGGGGCTTCTTTGCTGGGAGGTTGATGTTGGGTCAGGAATCATCAGTTGTAACTCCTCCTGGATCTTCTTGTATATCAATAAAAACTGTTTGAGTTTTTCCTCCATGCTTTTGTATCATTGATGCTTGTTACATTTGTATGGTTAGCTTAAATCTGATCCTAAGCTGTTTATGAATATAGATCCATGTCTTTGTATAGTTTTCTTCTTCTGTGATCTTATAGGTACTTGGTGAAGCTGGGCAAGTAAGGGAGCAAGTAGCTGGAAGCTGTCAAAGAAGAGAGGGATTGGATCAAAGGATTAGCGCAAGACACAAGTCGGTTCTTTCTATCCCCCTCTATCTTTAATTCATAAAGGAAATACAAAAGTAGTTTTTCTCTGTTTGTTTCTAAGGCAGCTGTCACACCTTAGTGGGATAGAGCAGTTCTAAATAAACACTTTTCCCGGTAACAGCCTTTCTCGGGTGGATCTGACGCAAACGTTGCCGGACGGGTTTAGCATCCGGGGAAGTTTTGATTTCATGAACAACAATTGCAGGGTCAATTCCTAGCATTTCCTCATATGACCAGGCAAACACATCGTGGAATTCTTGAAATAGGGCCCTATATGTTTGAATTTCATCTTCTGCACACGAGGAACCTATATGAATGTTTTCAACAATTCCAGGCTTAACCGAAATATCAATAGGAATAGTTCAAGAAATGTTTCCCAAATTTAACTTTGAATCAGGATTTTTCATTGGATTCTGAGGTTCTTTGACATATTCAATCGTAAAAATAGATGAAAAATCATTTTCAAAATGATCATTCTCGGGTAAAAACGAAGATCTATGATGAAGATCTTCCCACGGTAAATCATCGACACATAGGATTTCACGAATTTGCTCATCAGTGTGAACAAGTTCGGAAAACATTGTTGAATCCGAGTTTGATGTTGAAAGTCATTCCTCATGGACCACATTCATTAAGTCAATTTTGGTTGAAGATGGGTTGGAAAACGACTGCACGGCTTGATACGCAATTTCATATGGACTCAAAGGCATAACCTCACCAAATGAGTCTATCTCAGATTCAGAAGGTACAATCCAAGGATCGTCATAAACAATGGTGTCTGACGAAATCATATGAATGGTTGCAGTAGAAGATGATGTGTTGATAGGAGGAAAAGGAAAAGTTCCTAGTAAACCAGAATCTTTAACTAGTCCTACTCCAACATCCTTATACGGGATAGTTGTTTTTCCGACATGCTGAATACTTTCAGAAGAGGTTGGGTTGGATGAAAAGTAAGTCAACTGGTCTATAGTTACGATCTTTCCATTATGAGGGAACTTTATAAGCTGAAAGACCAATGAAATGACAGCTATCATAGCGTAAGACCAACTACGACCCAAGAGAAGGTTGTAATCTAGAGGGGCATCAACCACCTCCACATCTAGATTAATGGTTTTTCCTTCAACCCCTATAGGTAGATCCTATAGAATGCCAAAAGGATGAAACCCACGGCCATCAAAGGCCTTTAGAATCGTCAGGGATTGATTTAGCGAAGGAGAACCAAGCGATCTCCAACACTGTATCGACATAATACACGTTGAGGCTCCCTCATCAATCACAGTCCTATAACAAGGTCTGTTTTTGACTAACACTGGGATCTGGAAAGCCATTTGATGAGGTAAGTGCGGTGTACTATTTTCTAGATCGAAAATTATAAGGTTCGAGTCCTGAACGTCAACAGCTCCTATAGCCGACAATAGTAATTTACGTTGTGCTGGGCATGATTGCAGCACTTCCAAAGCCGACATTGCTGAAGGTGAAATAGCCAAATCATCAACAATTTTATAGTTCTGAGCCGCTCTCGCATGTGGATTGAAAGTTGACTTTCGAAGTATACCCTTGGCGAGCAGTTTGATTACTAAGTCTGGGTTAGGTTTCTTGATCTGTAGCGGATCAGAACTGGTAGCTGAGGTTGATGGGTTAGAATGAGAAGATTCTGCTTCTTTACCATCAACAGGACTTTTCCTTCCATAATCATGCGATCGAGTCGCAATCCTAACATGGGACATCATCATTATGGGTTCTTTGGATGCATTTGAGGAAGAACCTATCATCTTACTGTCTTGACTTGGAAAAGGATCCTTCAAAACAACAGGCGTTTGGGAACCTTTGACAATCTTTGCAACCTCTGCAAGATGAGGGAAGTCTCTTGTAAAATACTCTTTGTCACAAATGAGACAAGGATAACGAGGTTTGCGTTTCTCATCATTTGATTCCACTTTTTCTGGTTTCTCTTTCGAATTTTTGTCTGTTTTATTTTTTTTCTTCCCTTTCTTCTTACCACCGGATTTTGATTTGGCTGTAGATGACTCTACAACATGAATATCGGCGGAAATTTTAGCAGAAGAATCTCCTGTCGGGGAATCTGGCAAGGTTATGATAGGAGAACAATTCTTGGAAGACTTCTTCTTACTTTTGGTATTAACCATACCAATCATACCATCAGCGGCATAAGACCTTGAAGGAGCTGCAACGATTTGATTTTGTTTAGGAAGATCAGGGATTTTCTCGTGTAACGTACCTAACTGCGTATAAACTAAGTCAAGGTACTGAGCTTGAGCAATTACTTGCTCCTCAGTAATGACTCTGGCCTTAGCTACATCCTCAGTGATCTTCGGCAATAAAGATTTTACAAACCATTCAGCTAAGATCTGATCCAGAATAATAACCTTCACTAAACGCCATCGACGTCTCCATTCATGAATGTGATCTGAAATGTAAGTGGACGTAGACTGCTTTAACGAAGTTAATAATTCCGTGCCATTGTCATATCTGACTGGCAACTGAAAATGAGTTAAAAACGAAGTGGCTAACTGACTAAAGCTATAAAAAGTGGCCCGCGGTAACTCAATGTACCACTTGGCCGCAAGACCAATTAGAGTGCGCTGGAAAAGCCTTAAACGGATTGAATCATCTGAAATGGAATTAGACGCACACTAGAGGTGATAAGTCATCACATGGTTCAACGGGTCCTCTCCTGATTTGCCTTCAAACTTAGTGATATCACTAGACAACTTATTCGGCATTGGTGGCCAAAACGGAAGATAGTTAATTGGATCGTTCGTAAGGCGCAACAAGTCAGGAAAGTCCAAAGTTGCGATAAACGGTAACTGACGATTAGGGTCCCTAAAACTCTGGGTCATGAGACTAGCCCCAGGAGGAGGATATCCAGGATAACTAGGAATTGGAATTGCATTTGGGATATTATATCCTCCTGGAAAACTAGGATTAACCGAACTGTACTGGGGTTTTTGAGGTTGTTGATATGTATACCCAGGGTATGGTTGATACTGATAGATTGGCTGCTGCACAGCAAGACCGAATTGGTACTGTCCCTGGTACGGTTGATAAGTAAATTGAGGTTGACTTGTGACAACCGTACTTGAACCAGGTTGTCCTACAGGCATTTGAATCGAAGTTTGAATTGTGGATCCAGACTAAGGTAAAGATGTCTGAGGAGTTGATACAGGAACAGTAGAAACCGGAGCTGTCGATACTCTAGAAGTAGGTGGGGTAGATTGAACAGATGTTGTAGCAGCCGTTTGAGGCGGACTATGAGGCGTACTAGGCCCAGGATGAGAAACTACAGAAGGTGCAGAAGTTTGAATAGTAGACTAGACAGGTTGCTGGGGTGAACCAGAAACCAAGGGTTGTCCAGTTTGAGATGACAACTGTACATTCGGTTGCAAGACCTGTTGAGTTTGAGATGGATCCCACACTAAGTTCATTCCGGGGTACGAACCCATAACAGGTTGAGAATATTGAGGACCATAACCGGGTTGAGGGTAGGGTTGATAATTCAAAGGTACATTTCCAGTTCCTTGAACATATGATTGATCGGAAGGTGGTTGGAAACCTTGGTTCGGGTACTGACCTTGAGGTTGATAACCTTGAGGCACGTACTGATACTGGGGTTGACCTTGAGGTACATATTGATACTGGGGTTGACCTTGAGGTACATATTGAGTTTGGGGTTGACCTTGAGGAACGTACTGTCCCGTAGGTATGTACTGTCCTTGAGGTTGCCCCCCCAGGTGCAAATTGGGTACCTTGAGGTTGCTTCCCAGGCGATAATTAAGGACTTTGAGGCTGCCCCCCAGGCGGTAACTAGCCACCTTGAGGTTGAGGATTAGGAATAGTACCTGACATCATAAGAATCTTCTACACTCAATGGCTTAGTTCCATTATTTCCAGTTAATAACCCTTGTTCAATAGGTTGAGGAGATGCTCCCGAAAAAGTACCAGTAAGTGACTGATACCCAGATGGAACAGAAGGACCGCCATACAAAAAGGTTTCTGGAGATTGAGAAAACATGGACGACTGTCTTGACATATTTAACGGAGGATAGTAACCCCCAAGTGTTGGGTGAAAAGGAATACGAGGTGGTGAAAAACTTAGTCCCGGGTTTTCCAAAAAATTGGTCAATGAAAGATACCAAGCACTACTCCTAGCTGGACTGTAAAAGATTGATTCATGCTCCCTAAGCTCTATAACAGGTTGATTTTCAGGGATAGGGATACCTTCTTCTTCTGGAGTAGCAAGGTCTTCAATAGCTATTAGTCCAGAAGGAAGATTTTGGGTAATTATTCTTTCTACCCTGGGTGAACCAGGACCACTAGAATTTGGAGAGGTAAATCTCGATGTTGGAGTAGCGGCAAATTCAGTTTCAGGTTCAGATATTTCAAGTTCCTCACCTAAATCACTAGTAGATGAAAAACTACCAGTAACTTCTGAAACAGACACAGATTGTGGATTATAATCTGCTACTAGAGCTTGATAATCAGGATGTACCACCAAAGAAGATTCTCCTTCTTTAGGTGACCCAACTCTACTGTATCTAGGAGTGACAAGGGCTCTTAACCCTTCAGGTTGGCTCGGTGAAAACTCAGGAGTTTGGCCCCGAAGTCTACGGGACTTCCTCGGTAATTCAGCCACGATTAAATATTTTAACTACTTCACACACAAACAAAGTAAAATCTCAATGAATACCACCTAAAGCCTCTAAAGAACCAAACAAATTTGAACCACACGCCTAAAGAATCTAGGAGATCAAACCACACACAAACAGTAACTTTCCGTACTGAAAACACTAGTTGGTGATGAAATCCAACGTCGCAGAGTTCAATACAGAAATGGCGGTTGGAACAGTTACCCTGGCAACCTGCTTAATGAATAGACTGGCACAAGTTTCTCCACTAAACTGTCTCGAGTAAAGAGAACCCCCAGAAAATCCAAGTGAGTCTAGCCGACGTTTGCTCCAGGTACAGTGGGATCTTCTCTCCATCGTCACCTTAGGAAGAATCCTATAGAATATGGTCACTATGGTTACCAACGGAAACAAATATACCTGGGGGAACAGTCTACGATCCGATACGCATGCAAGGGCAGAGTAACAAGCTCAATCCCCTTGAAGGCTCCTTGACATAATCCAAGGTTTACCAACAAGTGACCCTAGGCTCCTCGACAATGGTTAATCCGAGGTTTACCGTTTTTAATACGTGAATATCTGGCGTCGTTCCCAATGAGGAAGGATTGATTCCCACACTGGTTCGGACACGATCTCGTGCTTCTCCTTTAAGAGGAGCTTTCCCAGAGCATAGATGCAACAATTGGATTTTTCTCCTACCGCAAGATACAACTACTTGTTTGTTTTACTGTCTTGGAGAGTTAATTACTTCCTACTCCAAGACACTAGCCTAAGCTATGTTGGTGTAATAGAGCCCTAGAAATAAAAAGATTACTAGATAGATTTTACTTTAAGCATTATTTTTATTGGTTTTTCTTTAAGTCAAGAGGTGCGGAGATGAAACTTATGGTGTGAAGACTCGACTCGAAATCACTAAAAAATGCACTTAAGATGATAAGCAATCTTTTCCCTTCAATGAATTTCTAGCTAGGAAAGAGTTGAGAATGCAAATGCTTGTAAACACAAATCTTTCTTAACAAACAAATCAAAAGAAGAGCTTTTTGTCTTTTCCAATGCACTCAAAACGAGACAACTAGTTATGTTCACAAAAATTTCCCTTTTCTTTCAAACACTCAAATACTACAAAAACAAACTTTTTTCAAAAGAGATTTTTATTTTTTATAAAACACTCAAAACTATGGAAAATTCTAATCTTGAGATCTATAAACTATAAAAAACTATTTGAAGTAAAAGCTTACAAGATGTCTTTTCAAGGATGTTTTACTTAGCTATAAGCAAACTAAGGACTAATTTGTCCAGAATCACAAATCAGTCAAAAAACAACCAATTTTTGTTTTCTTTTCTAAAAATGAAATCCAAACTTTTAACACAAGTCTTTTCGAAGTTTCGCAATGAGAAACACAAGATGGATTCCTCAACAAAGGTAGATTTTGCAAATGGTCAGACTCATAAGAAGGCCAGTAAAAACCAAGGTGATCTGAGGCTTCTACAGCTTCTAAGCTTTGAGCTACTACAAGACCAAAATGAAAATCAGACCTGGTAACCAAAAATTCTAGGAATTTCACCTAAAACCCTAACACCAATGGAATTAACCTAAGAAAAGTTCTCTGACAAGTCACATGTAGGTCTGGGTAGGGGATATAAACATATAAACAAAAACTAAGCTAAATGAAAGAGAAAATCTTAAGTTTTTCAAAATTTTAGCAGGGTCCGCAGGCCCACAGTTCACATAGGTGCGGTACCACTATGTGTGAAAAGCAAAAGTGCAGATAGGTCCGCACTGTGTTGCAAGCCGAGGGTGTGGTCCTCTCCCAAAGTTATGAAAAACAAAAAATAATCCAAGATCTACTAAATTTACCCAATTCCACACACAACAAGCCAAAAACATAAACAAAAACACAGTTTCTCAATTCAAGGTAAAGAAATTCAAAAAATCAAGTCCCCAGTGGAGTTGCCATTTTGTCACACGGAATGAGTCATTCTTGCGAACAAGATCGACCTCCCTAGTATCTAACGATATCTAGTGACAAGCAAGCCAATCAAAAACTATCTTTCTCTAAATATGCAATTTATAAACAAAGGCAAACAAGTGTTTTAGGCCTACCTTGGGTCCAATGCAAGTTTGTGGAAGCCTCACTCATTTGATCCAAATGAGCTCCCTTGTAGCGAATCTGCAAACACAAACAAGCACACAAATTAAATAGCACCTGAAAATCCAATATCATAAAGCATACTTATCATGATGATCAAGGAATTCATGAAACAAATGACATAAGACAATTTGTTGAGAAAAATGAATCTGATTGTATTAATTCAAATCAAAGAAGAACTTTACAACCTGTGCCTTGATGCTGTACAAGCTCCTCCCAGGGTCCAACAAGAAATCTCCTCTACTTTGACAAGTTTAACTCTCTTCCCAATGAAGCCAAAAGGTATGTGATCTCTCCTCTCAAGCTTAACTAGGAAGTCTCAATTCCACCAGCATTTACCCTCAAAAATGTTCAGCTTCTAACCTCTCTAGCAACCAGCCCAATGCGTTAATTTATAGTGCAATGGAGGGAAGTTACTAGGTCCTCCTTCAAAGGGATAAAGACCTCCTTCAAAGGGATAGCTCCTCTCATCAAGGGATTAGCTCCTTCTCTTTTGGGATGCATGAACCACCTAAGAGCGAACCATCCACGTCAAAATTCCTTCTAGAATCATCTAGAATTAACCCAAAGTGAGTTTTTTAGAATAAACTTGTGCCTTTTTTACTTTCACAGGGGTCCGCACCCACTCCTTTAGAGACAGAGCGGGCAGGTCTGCAGGTAATGTGAACAGGGGGTGCGGGACTGCAGGCAACAGTGAGAGAAAGTGCGAAACTAGAACTTTAATGATTTTTAAGGTCTTTCTCTCATTTTCAAAGCTTGACATGAAGAGCTGAGGTCTGAGACTTGCTTAGGAGGACAGTATAAGTGATGATAGACCCATACTAACTGCAAATAGTCATGGTGACAATATTTTATGTAACATGGTTAAAATATAATATTCATTAGTAAGTTAAGTTAGTGGCTTGATTGAGTCAAGAATAAATGAACCAAACCACTTCTAGCGTATGAACATAGCTCCACTACAGAATTGTAATTATTCATTTAACCGTTACAGAAGATTACAAATAGATGGAGATTATGATTCTATTTGGTTGGTTCATTTTAGAATAAAATGTGATGGTTGTTGTTGGCTTGTTGGGGCTTGACCCAGGTTCAGAGGTGATTTAGCCAAACAAATCCAGGTACTACTGGCCCTTTTGGCAACAGTTCACGGAGTACGGACTGAGGTCTCACCTGAAGTAGTATGGGAGGGTGCTAGAACTAGGTTTCTGCACCCTGGAGATGTCTGATGATTTCAAGTGGTCCGTGGTTCCGCACGTTGCTACACGTACTTTCCTGTGCCTCGCAGCCCTACTCGAGGGCCGAATAGTGTTATTACCCAAGTCCTTACTAGTAATCCCCTATTAGTTGATGAACTTTAGCTCATTTGTATGCTTTCAATTATACATAACGATATTCATAGTTCATATAAGTGCACGCAGTAAATAAACAATATAAGTGTAAATGACATCAAACATATAATAACTCAAAACAGATACACAGAATTCAGATAAAACTTCTCTTTATTATTCTCTCCCTTTGGTTACAGACTCTATTCCGCCCTGCGCACTCAGCTGTAGGGGTTTTCACACTCAACTATGGACTCTACTAGGCCTTTGTGTCCTTAGCTGTAGAGCCTCTTCCTACTACTACGACCCAAGACACACTTAGACTCTTCTTCTATGCTTCACTATCTTATTCTCTCCATTAGATTCTACCTTCCTAATGATCTCTTTACAAATCAGAGCCTCGCTCTATTTATATAATCCCATGGTCTGCGGACCATGGGTAGACTGACATTACATTCAAACTTAGGGCGAACAACCCTATGACTTTAACATACATCCCGCGCCTGCAATTTGCGGGGCTTTACAATAATATCACTCAAAACTTGGGCTTTGAGCCCCAAAACATGTTGTGGGGGGAGTCCATGCCCAACAATTGTGTGAGCTTGGAGAGTGTGTGTGAGACAAGAGTGGTGTGGGCAAACTATGTAGGGAATTCTACAGAAAATATTCAGCAGTTCACAGTGGTAGAATATGGTAGCAAACTATGTTTTAGCCAAGATATTATGAAGTAGTATGGTAAGGGAGTAGGAATTATTGTATATCATTTCCTTCATGTTTTCTTATCATGTTATCATCAGATTATCTATTATGTAAGAAACATGTATTTTTGATGGGATTGTAGTAGTGATTGAGTGAGTTGTGCAGATTGGTTTCAGTGAGATCATTATATTGTTTTCAGCCTATATTGTAAGAGGTTGTTGTGTTGTTCTAGTTAAGTGACTCAGATTGACTCTAGTATGAGATATTGTGAAACGAGGGTCAAATAGAAGAGTGGAGTGGGTGTTCCAGAAAATTCAGTATAGATAACAAATTTGTTGAGAAAGGCTTATTAATCGGATGGGTGTCTATAGAGTCGTGAGATGAGGATCATAGTTCTCATTGATAATATCCATTTATATATATTCTATGTAACTGAATTTCTTTATGATTAATATGATTAGTTGAGCAGTGCAGCAGTAGCAAGAGTGGTTTTTGACCTGGAGGGGTTTTCCACAAAAAAAATGTTGTGTATTTTTGTGCATGATTCCTTGGTTATCTCTTAGGATTCCCTTACATTTTGATATGTGATTTAATGTACTAATGGGTTAATGAATGTGTGATTCAGATTGACTCTAGTCTGAGATATTTTGAAATGAGGGTCAAATAGAAGAGTGGAGTGGGTGTTCCAGAAAATTCAGTATAGATAATAAATTTGTTGAGAAAGTCTTATTGATCGGATGGGTGTCTATAGAGTCGTGAGATGAGGATCATATTTCTCATTGATAATATCCATTTATATATATTCTATGTAACTAAATTGCTTTATGATTAATATGATTATTTGAGTAGTGCAGCAGCAGCAAGGGTGGTTTTTGACCCGGAGGGGTTTTCCACCAAAAAAATGTTGTGTATTTTTGTGCATGATTCCTTGGTTATCTCTTAGGATTCCCTTACATTTTGATATGTGATTTAATGTACTAATGGGTTAATGAATGATTTTTTTTTTTTTTCTTCAGTAATTGGAACAAGTTTTTAAAAATATTAATAAACATTGTCACTACTAATTCACCCCCTCCTTCTCAGTAGTGAAGACATTTCCAACAATTGGTATTAGAGTGGGTTCCTCTCGGTGAATCTTGATCACTTGAGAGAATATCGTGGGATTATGGAAAAGAATAAGAAGAAGAAAACTTAGAAAAAGAAGAGTTACAAACAATCCAAGAATGTTGTAAAACCCGGAGAATCTATTTTGTTGGTAAAATGTATGGCCAATGATATTTTCAGTCATGGACATTTTCCTTGCCAATATAATGATGATTATTTTAGGGTTATTGAATAAGTTGATGATCAAAGTTTTGAAGTTCATTCCTCAAGAAGTGAGGAATATGTATTTCAATTGCAAGAATCTAAAAGTGAAAAAACTAAAAGAATAGTGACCCTTAAAGCCAAAATTAAAGCTCAAGCAAGGATGATTGAAGATCTTAAGATGGAGAACAAATATCTGAATAAAATTCTTTAGATTCTTGAAGAGATATCATACTTTCAAAGAAGAGAATTATTATATGAAAAATTAGTTGGAGAAAGAAAGGAAGATTAAAGAGGATATTGCTAGCCAGCTTAAGAATCAAATTAGCCGCTATGAAAAACGACAGTCTGAATTAGAAAATAGAATCAAGAAAAAAATGAGGCATTAGTTGAAGAGCCCAAAGCAGAAAGTTCAAGCAACATTGAAGGAAGATGGCAGCAAAATCGAGTGCCAAATCAAGAGCCCAAAAATGTGCTAAGGAAAGATACAAAAAATATTAAGTGTTTTAACTATAAAAAATTTGGGCACATTACATCTAATTGCATAAACAATAAGATAAATTATTTCAAGAAAAATAAGAAGCCAAAGAAGGGTCATCCTCAAATATTAGTCCCATCCGTTTCTAGGTATAAAAGTTTCTCTTATGGGTATTATTTCTTATGTAATGATTTTGGTCATAAACATGTTGATTGTAGGGCCTATGGAGTAAGGAGTAGAAACCAAATTTACAATAGATGTGAACATTTTACAACATTTCTTGGGCACATTAGATGTAATTTTGTGATAATGTGGACCATAAGGCCAAGGATTGCAAGCTTCCCATGTGTTTCAGGTAACCAAATCAAAGGAAGAAATTCATGCAAATTCAATCAATCAAGAATCCAAATAAGAATATGCATGTCAAGGATCAGCCTCACAAAATTTGGAGAAGAAAGGAGTAGAAAATCACTCCCACTAAAAACTAAGACCTGCATGGTCTCATGGGGAGCATATGGTTGCATTATGGATTACATGTAGATCATTAAAAGTGTTTCCATGTTGGAAAGTTTAAATGAGAATTATGTTGCATGATTTTGTAACTTGATAGTTGTTGTAGGAGATTAATTAGAGATGGCACATGTATGGGGGGCATATCACATGCTTTCATTTTCTAGTGGTTTATTGATGGAATATTTGTCCATGAGAGTATTTGGAGGAGGTTTGTATATTCCTTGTGATCATATATTAATCTAACATTGGCCATTGCAGGAACTATTAGAGGTTGAGGGGAAATTCCTTGAGTTTATATGTCTTATATGAGTTGCATGCAGTTGATTATTTTCAAATTGATTTTGAGAATTCATGTATTAGTTCAAATGATTAGAAGCCAAAATACATTTACAGATGAGATAATTTTTTATTCAACTATGTTGATGGTGTTTATGCTTCATATGCATGCCTATGGATTTTCTATTGTTGTTGGTTTTTGCCTCATATGATGGAATGTATTGGTCACATTATTACATGATCAATCACCTATGTCTTGTTGGTTGACACCATTGAGGATTTTAGTTGTTGTTACTATGTTTATGGTGCTTCTGGTAGATCTCTTTATGGATCATTGATGTTGGTATTTATATTGACAAATCTTTATACAAGTTTAGTGTTGGTTCAAGTTGACGATTATTAGTTACTGCTTAGTTGTTGGCATTATGCATATATGGCTTAATGGATAATAGTGACATGATATGCTAGTTGGAGGTTTTTCTGATCATATTTATTGTTTCATGGATCCATGGTTTGGGGCCATAATAGTTTCAGGCTTATCTTATGTGAGATGTGTTGATTTAATTTTCTGCTACCTTGAGTGAATGGTTGCCTCCTGTTGTAATTGGTGAACATATTTTTGACATGTTTATTGCTACTATCATATAGATGTGTTGGTTGGCGGATTATGGATGATGTGAGGTGATGATCATATGCTACTGCTACAAGTTCATGAGGTATATTTATGCTACTGCTACAAGTTCATGAGGTATATTTATGCTACTGCTATAGATTGGAGTTTTATGTTGCTCAGTTGATGTCTATGTGCTATTACTTCTCGTCATTACATATTTCATGTTGATTAGTTACTGCTACTATCACTTCATTTAATACTATATGATGGTGCCTTGATATAGATGGATTTATCTTATGCACATGGATGGTTGTATGCATGATGATATTTATGTAATTTTTTATCATTCATTATCTTGTTGATTGGCCTAAATGTTTGTAGTGATGGTAAAAAATCTTGCTTGAGTATGTCTTGGAGAGAGGCATGAATTTTAGTCATGTATCTTTCTTGTGAAGCCATGTAATCAAGTGTTCAAGTCATTGAGTTCATGTTGTCATGAGTAGGAGATAGGAACACTATGAGTCATGAAAAAATTGTTCTGTTATGAGTTGTTGTAGCCATCATTGGGATATTGTATAACATGTCATAGTCATTGTATAGCCTTGTATCTCAATATACAACCATGTACTACATTGTATTGCATATCATTGGTCATGGTCATGTTGGAGATAGTTTTGGTATTGATGAGGGATGAACCAACCATTCATATGGGCTAACAAGTGTTGTTTCGGTCATATATTATATACCAGTGATATTGTATATTTAGTCCCTTGGTCCTTGAGGTGTAGCCTTCACCTAGAAGGCACTAGTTACAGGATGATGTTGCTCAAGGGGGTCATATCTAGTATTCTACTGTTGGTCAGATATAGTTTGTTGTTGCTATTGTTATAGGCCATTTTTCACATCTGATCAATAGGCCTCCTAATGATATCAATCAACATCCTATTCCCCCTTGTCATCATATTGAAAAAATCCCTAAGAATGTATCTTTCATTCCCCAAATTTTCTCCTTGAAACTGCACCATATGAGCCAGTTTTAGGACCAACAAACCCTAGCCTCTTTCTTGATAGCGTTCGCCTACAGTTTTCTCCATTGTAGCCTGTGTTGATCACCTATAAGCTTCTCCCCTTTTCACCTACGTTGGTTCTAGAAATTTGGGAAAAGAGAGAGAAATTTTGGAAGCATATTATTCCAGAATTTGTTACAACAATTTACCTCAGATAGAACATCTGGATCCTATCATACCCTACTTTGGAGTTTCCAACCCTTATCCTTTGATCCCATCCTCCCATAAAAAGTGGATCTAAAACCTTAGAATGGTAATTGGATAAGAACTCCCAACTTACCCCACTCCTCTATATATTTACAACCTTCCATATGTAAGGGGTTGGATTTTGGAGAGTGATTTTACCCTTATGTTGTTATGGTGAGATGTTTCATTTCATGCATTTAGGGTGATTGGAGGTGCACATTGTGACAAGGAAGGGACAAGTCAGCATTGGAGGAGCTCTTCTACAAGATCAACACCTATTTATTGTTATAAACTTCTTCCATTTATATTAATGCAAATATATCTCTATTATCCTATATGTGATGTTATTATTTCATGTATTTCAATACCATGTTGATATATTGAATAGAGAATATAGATGATACTGCATAGATCTTGTACTTTCTTGGCTTGTGTCATCTGACTGTGCAGGTTCTAATTTTGGCAATCAGAGCTAGAATTGGAGCATTCAAGCTAAAGAAGGAGTGAATTCCATGACAGATTCTAGGTAGGCTTCATACCATAATCTATTTACTTTAAGTAAAGCATTGTATTCCTTGTCTCTATGTTGTTCTAGGTTAGACACCAAACCTTGGGGAGATATTTTTGTACCTCGAATTGAGTCGTTATGCTGGGGGCATGCAAAATTATTTCAAGGATAGTTTTTCTCTGTTTCAAGATTTTGTAAAAGTGAAACCACTTTCAAGCATATTTTTCCATGTATCAATCTTACGTAAAAATGAAACCAATTTCAAGCATAGTTTCCCATGTTTCAAGCTTTTGTAAAAATGAAACCATTCCTTTTTTATCCCTCTTGATTGCCATTTTTATCAGCCTATTTATTCCATCTGAACCTTGGTTTCTCATTCCATCATCACCATATGCTAGGCTGATTATACGCTTTCAATCAGTTATTTGTACCCTTTCTTGAGGAACCGCTACGATGAGTGGGCTTATTAGCGAGCTTCTTGACCTTTCTATGTTTTGAGAAGTTCGATCCTGAGAGGAACTAGTTTATACCATTTATACCACTTGTTCCTCAAGGAGGATTCCTCTTTGAGCTCTTTTCAGACTCCCAAAATATGAAAATATCGCCAAGCACTTGTATTTTTGAACTCGTAAAATTAAATGAAAATACATCTACTCAGTATAAGTTTAACCCTTTTCTATATTAAGATAGACTATCTACAAAAAAGGAATACCTTAGTCGAATATGTCTAAGAGGTTCTCTTGAGCATTGTTTTCTATCTTTTTGGACTTGAGAGACTATCTATGAAAAGGGACATTTGGAGTTTTCTTTTTCGCCTCTTTTTCAAACTCTCTAAACATGTAAAAGATGTTGAGTTTTACCTTCGCTGGACTTGCTATCAAACAACGATGGAATTTTCGGACATGACAAGGAAAAATCAATCCTTCTCTAGGTTCATTAAATATACTCATAGGGATTGATCTGAAGGATGAACTTATAGATCAAGCATATGTTATGCTCCTTAAGCTTGTTAAAAAATAAAGAGGTACTGACCCGTATGGTTGGAGAATTTTGGAAAATAATGTATTCCATTTGCTAATGGCAATGAGTCGCTCTTGAACATGAAATTCTCACACTTCATCTCCATGGCTGTTGGGTTGGGTAATCTTCCTATCTTTTGGTTATCATACCGTTTTTAGAGCCTCCATTTTAGTTTTGGATCAATACTACCAACTCCATTAAGTGTCGCCACTGTGTTCAAGAGAATCCATTCAATTGATATCCATTAAAATAATCTTAAGCATTCATTCAATGTTTGCCTTTCCTGATCTGGTTCCATATCAACATCATTCTATCTCAATCATGATACTTTTTCGTGTCATTGATGAGAGATACATCAAGGCCCTCTTATGATGGGTCGCTTCCTGTCGACATCAACACATTATCCAGGAGGTTGACTTAGAAAAATTCCTTGGTACCTTGGTGCTTGTATACATCAATGGAAAGTTTCCTCTCTCTCGGGAACATGTTTACATCAATGGCCTTCGATTGAAAGACTATGTGGTTTTCAACATCAACTCATTTATTAACAACATATGGATTGTACTATAGTACCTTGAGAACCATTAACATCATCAATGGTTTCTCTTGCATCTATTAATGACTTACATCATCGGTTGGTAATTTGATGGTGCCTACCATGTTCGACCTCAACTCATTTATTCACATGGTTAGACTCATAAGTTGGTTGGTTGTATGAAGGAGATATAAGACCCCATATCTAGTTTCATCCATCCGGGCTGCGATTTCAGGAGTTATATAGAGATAACAATGTATGATGGCCATGATCATACAAACAATCATCCAATCATGGGTCCACCACTTTTCATCTGTGGATGTGTCTTTTGATCATTGTAAATGTTATGTTAGATTATGTGCTAAGTATGGGTATGCCTCCCTAAAAAAAATATGTCATGATGTAAATGTATTGTAACAAATGAAGCTCATCAGTTGTTCTTGATCTTGATTTGTCACAAGGTAAAGCACTTTAGTCATCAGTCATCATTTATGACTTTGTGCTTTAGGGGGAACTTTGTTATAGTCCATTTTGTCACATCCAATCAATAGGCCTCCAAGTGGGATCAATCAACATCTTATTCCCCCTTGTCATCATCTTGCACAAAGCCCTAAGCATGTGTCTTTCATTCCCCAGAGTTTCTCCTTGAAACTAAATCATTTGAGCCAGTTCTAGGACCAATTCACGCTGGCCTCTCATTGGAAAACATTCACCTGCAAGTGTATCCATTGTGGCCTAGGTTGATCACATACAGGTTGCCCCCCTTTGCACCTGTGTTGACTCTAGAAATTCGGGAAAAAGAGAGAAATTATGGAAGCCTCCTCTTCTAGAATCTTCCCAAATTTGTTACAACCATTTACCTCTAATAAAAAAGTTGGATCCTATCCTACCCTACTTTCGAGTTTGGATCCCTTATCCTTTTACCCCATCCTCCGATCAAAGGTGGATGTAAAATCTTATATTGGTAATTGGATCAGAACTCCCAACTTACCCCACTCCTTTATATATTTACAACCTTCCATATGCAAGGGGTTTGGTTTTGGAGAGAGATTTTACCCTTATGTTGTTGTGGTGAGAGGTTTCATTTCATCCATTTAGGGCGATTGGAGGTTCACATTGTGACAAGGAAAGGACAAGTCAAACTTGGAGGATCTCTTCTACAAGACCAATGCCTATTTAGGTTGTAAAATTCTTCCATTTATATTAATTCAAAGAATTATTTGTTTTCCTATATGTGATGTTGTTATTTCATGTATTTCAATACCATGTTGATCCATTGAATAAAGTATATAGATGATACTACATAGATCTCGTAGTTTCTTATCTTGTGTCATCTAACTGTGTAGGTTCTAATTTTGGCAATCAGAGGTGGAATTAGAGGATTCAAGCTAAAGAAGGAGAGAAGCCCATTACAGATCCTAGGTAGGCTTCATACTGTCATCTATTTACTTTAAGGAAAGCATTTTATTCCTTATCTCTCTATTCTTCTAGGTTAGCCACCAAACCTAGGGGAGATACTTTTGTTAATTGTAAATCCCATATAAAAAATTGGTGACCATCGTGGGGAACGATGTATTCCCTTGGTGGTTCCTTCATCCATTGTGTTTGATTACCTCCTTGATAGACCTTTGTTTCTTTACCTGGCCTAAAATAGACCTAGGAAGTCATTTCACTGAGTCTCTTTTGCAATTTTTGTGTCATAATATTCTATCTTGGACTAGTGCACCCCCAATGCCTCTAACAGAGCATTTCAACTCACCTGGGCCCACTCTTTACCTATGTTGCAAAGCACTGGTGCCTCTTCTACACCAGCGTTAGCCCCTATTTTTGCACAAAACTTGCCCTTGTTTTTAGGTCTCTCTTTGATCATCCTACTTCCAGCTAACCTTCCCTAAGTCTTGAGTGCCTTGTAGTCTCTCTAAAGCCTCCATTTGGTTTGCATTTACGTTTGATTTTCTTTGGTAAGAATTTGTTTTGATTTTTATTTGTTCTTATCATTTGGTCACTTGCAAACTGATTTTGTTTGGTCATTAGTCACCTGGATGAATTGTTGTTTCAGTCCCCATTCTAAAAATTCCATTTGAATCAGTGATTAAACATTTTCATCTTAGTTTTCTTCCTTTCAAAAATTAAGTGTGTTGAAAAGAAAATTTTTGCACTGCCATTTAGGGTTTTGTACGTGCATTGATATAGCAATAGTTGCATTGAAAAGGGAAATTGCATCTTTCATACTGATTGTTTCTTCCCTTCTTTAGGTATATTGTCATTGGAAGAGAAATATTTCCATTTTCTCATGATAGATTTGCATTTTAGAATATTTAGGCGACATTCATGGTGAACCCAAAACTGAAAATTAATCAAAGATAAATAGTGAAATTAATTGAATAAACCTAAGGAGCATTTGTAACATTAACGTAAACATTTAGAGGTCTAGGCTAGAGACGTGTTCCGACGTCGTTAAATGTAGGAGTTGTCATTGTTTTCTAGTGTTGCATCTTGGGGTGAAATCTTGTTCCACGTATGTGAGTGTATAAGATCATTCTCCATGTACCTTTGGGTATATTGGATGGTGCTGCACACATGTAAAGTATATTGGAATTATCTCAATGAGAGGTTATGCATTAGACAACACTACTACGAACTGCACTCCCATGTACCGTAGAGTATATTTTTGGAGTCCCTTGTAAGTTGCTATCCATTCATAGGCAACCGAGTCGACTGCTTTGTATATCTTGATACACGGTTTCTTGGTAAACCTTTATGCTTAGTTACCCCTTTGTTTTGTTTGTGTATCTAATTTCTAAAATTAATTAATTGACCACAGAACAACATCCTCCCCATGGAACAACTCCTTAGTGGATATTAGATTGAGACTAATGGAAACAATTCTAGAGTCTACCAATCAAGGGAACCCTTCTGATGGGAATCATAGTCCTTTTCCTTCTTTTGGAAATATTGGTGCTCATATGGAAATGTTGTCCCTTCCTATATTTACCATTGGTTTTCCAGTTTGGTTATTTTCTACCCCTATTGTTCTGAATGTCCAAACTGCTTCTCAACCGAGTTCTCTTCCACCTGAACAACATCAACCTGATGTTGATCCTAAGGTTGACCCTTTTCCTTATTCACCTATTGTTTCTTCATCCCTTTCTTCCTCTTCGCCTAGTGAAAGTCTTGATTCTAGTGACCATGAAGCTAAGAAAAATAAGAAAAGGGCGAAGAAGAAGAAGCAAAATAAGTAGGGGGCAACTAAGCAACCATTTCTACAGATGCAAATTATATGGACAAATATTCCAATCAGCCCCATAAAGGTAAATTCCCATGCATGTTATGTAAGGGTGACCACCTTCTTAGAGATTGTCCTAGTATTCCCAAGGCATGAGAAGTGTGGTCTAGAGGCTCACATCAACCTTTGTCATGAGCTTCTGGAGATCATGTTGGTGACAAACCTTCAACTAGTGATAGTAAGGTCCATAGGAAAAATGGTAAAGTCAAATTTCCCTATAATTTATGTGAAAGGAATCATCCTATTCACCTTTGTCCTTATATGGATGAAGACTCAAAAGTGTTGAAAAACCTTACAACTTCTCAGTCACAACTTCTAGTAGGTTACTGAAAGCTCTCTCCCAAGACTCCACTAGTTGTTGAACTGGTTGATCAAAATCCATATGTTTATGCAACCAACTCACAAAATAGAAGAAAAGATAGATCAACGACTTCAAAATAAGCCTCTTTGCGGGGGAAACCTCCTTTACATTACACAAATGAACAATTCTTGAATGATAAAAATGACAAAACCTCCTTTCTATATATAGTAGTCTAAGGGGTCACAATATAATCAAAGATGACATAATAATAATAATATAAGGGGACAATAATAACAATAGTGGGCTTCTATGGGGCACAATAATAACAAGATGGGGATAATAGGGGCACAACAATAACAATAAGGGCTACAATCACAATAGTAACGGGGGAATCACTAGTATTATAGGGACCTAACATGCCCCTCTCCTTCAAAAAAGTTTTGTCCTCAATGCTTGAGTAGTTTTGAATGCTTATGTATAAAATTATCATCCTCACATGTGGAATCTTCAGCGGGCAAGTTCTTCCACATGACGAGATACTCCGAAATGATCGATTTCTTAGTTGTCGAGTTCTTGTTTTTGTGATTGCTTCAGGTTCCAATATGATTTTTCCTTCCTTGAAAATTTTTGGCGATATTGTTTGAATAGGGAGATTTTCACCTATAACCTTCTTTAAGTATGAAACATGGAAAAATGGGTGCACTCAGGAAGCTGCAGGAAGCTCCAATTTGTATGACATAGTACCAATCTTTTGCAACACCTTGTATGGACCATAATACTTTGGTGATAATTTATTATCCTTATTAGCTTGCTTGAGGGACATTTGTTTATATGTTTGTAGTCGTAGAAATACCCAGTCACCTACATCAAAACTTCTTTCACTGCGATGTTGATTTCCCTATTGTTTCATTCTATTCTGTGCCAAAGTGAGGTTATCCTTTAAGAGTTGGAGAACTTGTTGTTGATGCTTAATGTGATCTACCACTGGTTGAAACATAGAATTTCCTCTTAAATATGATGTGATGGACGGTGGATTATATCCATAAAGTGCCATAAATGGGGTCATTTTTTCTACATTATGGAAGGAATTTTTATACCACCATTTAGCCAGGCAACCATTTGACCCATTGTGTCTGTTTATCAGGTACAAAGCAATGAAGATATCCTTCCAAACATTTCTTTTCTATCTTAGTTTTCCAATTAGATTGAGGATGATAAGATGAGCTATGAGCCAACTGAGTACCAAGACAAGAAAATAATTATGTCCAAAACTTTCCAGTGAGAATGGGATCTCTGTCGCTTACAATAATATGTGTCTTTCCATGTGTCTTTTGAATTGTTTCCATAAATTCAGTAGAAATTGTATTGGATTTAAATAAATGAGATAATGAACAAAAGTGTGCATAATTGGTAATTCTATCAACTACCACCATGATGACACTCTTTCCTTTGGACTTGGGTAAACCTGTGATAAAATCCATTGAAACCTCCTCCCAACGTTGGCTTGGAAGGGATGAAGGTTGTAATAGACTTGGGGTATTAATTGTTTCAACTTTATTTTGTTGGGAAACCAAATATTCTGCCACAAACTTTTGAATATCAGATTTAATTCCATCCCAAAAAAATCCTTCTTAACCCTGTGGTAAGATTTTAAAAATCCTGAGTGCCCTCCTAAGGGAAATCTTGCAATTCCATAAGAATGCTTTGTTTGAGTTGGGAATTCTTACATAGGTATAAGCAATATGTATACCATAACGAATAAATTTTCTAGCTAAATGTATCAGATGTACTGGGATCTTGTTGTAACTTTTGAATGAGTGCCCACACTTCTTCGTCATTCTTCCATTCATCCCTTGCTTCATTTATCCAATCTAGTTGGATAATAGAAATGGCACAAAACAATGCTTCCCCATCCTCATCCTTTCTTGAGAGTGCATTTGCCACAACATTTTGCTTCCATTTTTTGTAGATGATTTCAAAGTCATAACCCAACATCTTTATGACCCATTTTTTCTACTTTTCTGAAGATAATATTTGTTATAAAAAGTATTTAAGACTATCATGATCTATTTTTACCTTGAAGTGTCTTCCCATTAGGTAGGGTCGCCATTTCTTAAGTACTTGTAGTATTGCCAACATTTCCTTCTCATAAATAGCTTTTTGTAAATACTTTCCTTTGATTGGATGACTTTTGAAAGAAATGGGTCTTTCTTCTTGCATTAAAACAGTACCAATTCCTTTTCCTGAGGCATCACATTCCACAATAAAGGTTTTTGTGAAGTCCGACATAGCTAAGACCGGTGCTTGGCACATTTCTTATTCCACCTCTTGTACTCCAAAGAAACATTTGCAGCTTTTTGCATATAATTGTTTCTCCTTCAATAGTTTGAGCACCTTGTCAACATCTTGAACATGATCTGTCCAAGTCCTTTTGTAGATTAGTATATCATCAAACAACACTAACACAAATTTTCTAAGGGTTTCAGAATGGAATTCATCAAACCCTGAAATGTACAAGGTGCATTGGTAAGGCCAAAAGGCAGGACCAAAAATTCATAATCACCCTCACGAGTTCTAAATGTTTTTTTCAAAATGTATTGTGATTTGATGATATCGTGAATGAAGATCCAACTTGGTGAAGTAAATTGATCCATGCAATTCATCCAATAATTCATCAATGATAGGAATGGGAAATTTATCTTTAATAGTGAGCTTGTTGAGCTCCCTATAATCCGAACACATGTGCCGTGATCCATCCTTCTTGTGCACCAATAATATTGGAGTAGAGAAAGAACTTTGACTAGGTTGAATTATACCATCCTCTATCATTTCTGCAACCATACGTTCAATTTCACTCTTTTGGGCCTAGGGATATTTGTAAGGCCTGATGTTTGGAGGAACACTTCTTGGAATCAAATGAATTGCATGATCATGATCACGAATAGGTGGGAGGCCTTTAGGAGTCTCAAATACCTTGGAATGATGCTCTAAGACTTTTAGGATAATTGGAGAAATAGATGATTTCGATGTGGGAACCTCTAGTGAACATAATTGTGCAATTACGCCTCGTTTTTTTATTTAGAAGCTTTGTCTTTCCGTCGGAGATGATTATCTTTCCTGTTTTCCCTGTGATGCCCCTTAATTCAACTTCCTTTCCTTCTGAAAAAAATTCATGAAAGGTTGTTGAAAATTAAAAGTTATCGTACCAAAAGATTGTAGCCATTGGACTCCTAGTACAACATCATCACCACCCATTGGAATGGAAATCATTGGGTTATTCAATACATATTCTCCCATGGATAGCTTGATATTATGGCACTTTCCAGAGAAATTTATGGTTCCTCCACTTGCAACCATCACTTGACACTTTGGTGTTGGATATAAGAACAAATTCAATTCCTTGGCTATCTTACAATGAATACAATTATGGGTACTACCCGAATCAATCAACACTATTACCTTTTTCTTCTTGATATCTCCTTCTATCTTTATAGTTTGAGGAGTGGTAATTCTAGACAATGCATTACAAGATATGGTTGGATTCATTTCTTCTTTCTCTAGGGTTTGTTCTTGGTGTATATTCTCTTATTTTGACATTTCTTATTCCTTTTCTTCCTCCTCTTCACAATCTATGTAAGCAACGAGAAGAAAGTGTCTAGGTTTGCAAGGCTCCAACAAAGGAACCAGTGTTCAATTTGGAGCACGTGAAGGAGACATTCATGGAAGCTATGAAGAGCTTCACGAAGGCCTCCACTTCAGGTAGTAAAGACAAACCAGAACTGGAGATGGGCCCATAAATGCTTACTACCTTTCTGGAGACATGCATGAAGATGCTGCGTGATAGAAAGGCTATGAAGGGACTACAAAAACTCATTATTAGATGCATTGGATCAAGGGAACCATGCCTAGTCTAGGAGCTTTGGAAGCACACGACGCTCATAGGAAGGGAGATGAGATTGATTGCGCAAATCAAGGAATATGAAATGAATCAAGTGATTCTAGATTTAGGATCGGATGCAAACGTACTGTCAAAGCAGATATGGGAACGCATGGGCAAGCCCACGTTACAATGGTCTCCTATTCAATTGATAATGGTGAACCAGCAAAACATACTACTAATGGGGAGATTGTAGGGAATAACAGTAGACATCGAAGGTGCGAGCGCGCTGGTAGATTTTGAAGTGATAGAGATTGTTGATGACAACAATCCCTATCCTGTGCTATTCGGAATAGATTGGACCACTGAAATGAATAGAGTGATAAATCTAAAGAAGCGCAAGATGATTTTTGAGAAAAAGTCATTGTGCATAGTGGTACCTTTAGACCCACCAGAAGGATCGTGCTACACAGAGCCAGTGCATGAAGATGAGAGTGACGACGATCTAGATTGTATCTACAAGATAACCACTTGGGAGCAAGATTGGGTGAATCCTATAGCAGATGGCAGGATTTCGTGGGAGCGCGAAAGCTCCTGCACATCAGATTCAGATGAGGAAATAGAACAATGGCATAATCGGTTGCACGAGGTAACCACACTCAATTGCAACATGATGATAAAGTCACTACGATGTGTAGCAATAGAAGCAAGAGATCTACCTATGTATGATGGACAGACCGTGGTAGATGATTTCCTAAACAACTTTGAAAGAGAAGTACCGGAACAGCAGCGTTTTGACGCTATAAGATGGGCACTGCATGCTACGCCCACAAGGTGGTGGGGTACGCACCAGCAGAATTTTGAGGACTGGCAGGAATGTGGAAGGATTATGTGCCTACAATTTGGGAAACTTTAGATGTGGCTAACAGACAAATATGAAGGATGGGATGATCCACGTGCACACCTTGCCAAATGGACCAAGGTCTATTGGGAAGAACCACAACCTGAATGGGTGCATGTATTTTGTCATACCCTAGATGTCATACCCATGAATTGGTATACTGAGATGGAGCTTCGCCATGGCACGAGTGAATGGGTGATCTTGCGTGAAGGATTCCTGTTAACCTTCACATTTGAAGATCGTTGGTGGGATACTTTTGATGATGCGCTACAAGAAGTAAAAGAAGTTATCTTCAAAATACCCTAGGAACCAATGGAAGCGCTTCAACGAGAATGGGTGACCCAGTAAGCTGCGTGTTGGAGTGTTACAATGTAAATATTGAGGAAGATGATGAGGATCCACTGAATATTAACATTCCAGAAACTGAAGGCTGTCGCGAGGTTCGAGGACCATTGGTTGAGGATCCTAACGTCACCATGCCCCTAAAAACGAGGCAGGTAAACATTGGGACGGAGGTAGAACCAAAGTATGCAATGCTCAGTGACTATTGGGATGATGCCACGGTGGATAAAGTCGTTGAGTTACTCCGTGAGTACCAATATTTGTTCTCGACCAAGATCACGGACCTAAAGGGGATCATTGGCGATTTAGGGATGATGAAGATCACCCTAAAACCCGACGTGAAGCCGATTAAGTAGAGGCCTTACCGCTCGAATCCAAAATACAAGGAAAAGGTCCATGTCGAACTAGACAAAATGCTTGTGGCCGGAATTATTGAACCAGTGGAAGAATCTGATTGGGTAAGCCCTATTGTCATACAGGAAAAGAAACAGAAGGGTGAGATAAGAATATGCGTGGACCTTAGGAAATTGAATGATGCCTGTGTACATGACCCATTCTCGACCCCGTTCACAGATGAAGCATTGGAAAATGTTGGTGGACAAGAATCATAATCTTTCACAGATGGGTTCGTAGGGTACCATCAGATAAAAAATGCGCTAGAATACAGGAGAAATATAACCTTCGCAACTGAATGGGGCTACTTTCAATACACTATTATGCTATTTGGATTAAAGAACGTGCCAACAATATTTTCGTGCATAGTTGTTTCCGCTTTCAAAGAATACATCCACAAGTTCCTAGAGGTCTATTTGGATGATTGGATTGTCTTTAGATTGGTTAAGCACCTCATAGCAAGCTTATGCTTGATGTTGGATACTTGTTGATGACACCAGATTGCGCTGAACCTTAAGAAGTGCACATTCCTTGTTCCCATTGGGAACCTATTGGGACATGTGTTCTGCAAATAGGGATTGATGGTGGACCCTGCGAAGATTGTAGTAATTCTAAATTTGGAAGCACCGTGAAGTGTTAAACAGTTGCACGCTACCTTGGGACACACAAGGTACTATAGGAAGTTCATCAAAAGCTATGCCCAAATCACTGTGTCAATGGAGAAATTACTGAAAAAGGATGTCACATTTTGCTGGAATGATGATTGCATGAAAAGCCTGGATGTCCTAAAGGGGAAATTGGCCTCCGCTCCAATCCTGGTCTTCCCAAAATAGGATGTGGAGTTTCATGTCCATGTTGATGCATCGTGTATCGTGCTGGGAGCAGTGCTCACACAAGAGGGTGGTGAGGGCTTGGATCATCCTATCACGTTTGCAAGTCATAGATTTTCCAAAGCCGAGAAGAACTATTCCACAACCAAGTGCGAGGGGTTGGTGATGGTGTACGCGCTCCAAAAATTACGACACTATTTTCTAGGAGGATATTTCAAAATGTATACAGACCATTCCACACTAAAGTACTTGGTCAATAAGCTTGTGTTGGGGGGCACATATGTCGATGGCTCTTATTGTTCCAAGAATATGACTTTGCGGTCATGGTAAAACTTGGATTCCTGAATGCAGGACCGGATCACTTGTCGCATATTGAAACAGGCGAGGAACCTACTAGTTTGGAGGAAGGCTTACATGACGCACAACTCTTTGTTGTACGCATCATGGACGGGCTCTTCGAAGACATAATCCACTTTCTAAAAACTAGGACCATGCTGAAGGAATACTCTGTCCAATAGAAGAGGGAATTAGTGGTGTGCGTGGCAAACTTTTCTATCATCGCGGGGCACCTCTATAAAATGGGAAATGATGAGATATTGTGAAGATACATACCTGAATTTGAACAAAGTCAGATCCTCGCAGAAGCACATGGGAGCGCTGCAGGAGGAAATTATGCAAGACGAGCGACCACACAAAAGATTCTCCGCGTAGGGTTGTGGTGGCCAACCCTTCACCAGGATTCTAAAGCACACTGTAAGGCCTGCGATATATGTCAAAGAACTAGAAAACCATCACAGAGGGACAAGATGTTGTTGAATCCACAAATGACACTACAGCCATTCGAGAAACGGGCAATTGACTTTGTGGGACCCATCAAACCTAAGGGAAAGACGGGCGCGCGCTACATCATCACTGCGACGGAGTACTTGACGCGATGGGCGAAGCGCAGCCGGTCAAAGACTAAACGGTTGCTATGGCTGCAAATATTTTGTTTTAACAAGTGCTGGCCCGATTTGGATGTCCGAAGATCTTAATGATTGATCAGGGTAAACATTTCCTGAATGAAACCATCAGTGCACTCACAAAAGAGTTCCAGATGTATCATCAAAAAATCACACCATTTCACCCACAAGCCAATGGGACAGTAGAAGCATTCAACAAAATATTGGAGACTGCGCTAACCAAAGTGGGCAATGCGCAACGAAACGATTGGGACCCGCGCGTACCTGTAGTACTCTAGGCTTATCAGACAATGTGCAAGAAACTAACGGGACAAACACCTTTTTGATTAGTTTACGGCATGGAAGTTGTCATGCCAATGGAATATATTGTACCTAGTCTACGAATAGCTGTGTTCACGGGTATGATGGATCATGAAGCTTTGGAAGAAAGGCTTGCGCAATTAGAAGAACTTGAGGAGGAATGATTCTTGGCTAGTTTTCATCAGCGGGTACAAAAGCAGCGTGAAAAGGCCTGGCATGATTGCCATATTAAGTTGCACACCTTGATGGTAAATGATTTAGTGCTTTTTTATGACAATAATTTTGAAAAACTCCTGGGGAAGTTCAAAATGCATTGGCTAGGACCATACGTGATTAAGGAGGTCACAGACGGAGGCACAGTACAACTAGTCAAACTAAATGGAGAACCTTTCCCAGGCAAGGTGAATGGCAACCATTTGAAGCCTTACACAGCTGGACTAGCTATTTGACTAACTGGCAAAAGCATAGTCTCCGCGCTCCAAGGAGCTGGACAAAGGCGCAGGACTATAAACACATGCCATAGACACCGGTACAGATGTATGGAAATAGTTTAGACATAGAGGAGCGGATGCAACAGATTTAGCAAAGCAGCTCAGTGCACTACTGACATCAGCATAGTTCGAGGACAGTTGGAGGAACTCCATGCTAAGATCGCTGCACCAATAGAGTGACTCGAGGGCGAGTCATGATGTTTGGGTTGGGGGCTCGTTGGCCATGGAATCCCCCCGAGGCATGTTTTGGGGCTCAAAGCCCATGTTTTGACCGAATAATGTTGTAAAGCAATGTGAATTGTGGGCGCGGAAGTATGTTAGAGTCATAGGGTTGTCCGCCCTAGTTTTGGATGTAATGTCAGCCTACCGATGGTCTGTGGACCATGGGATTGTATAAATAGAGTGAGGCTCTAATGTAAAAGAGAACGAATGGAGAATAGAATGGCATAGAAGAATAGAGAAGTCTAAGTGATTAGGTCAAAAGTGTAAAGTGTGTCTTGGGTCGTAGAGTAGGAGAAGGCTCTGCAGCTAAGTGCGCAGAGGCCTAGAAGTCCGCAGCTAAGTGCACAAGGTGGAGTCGAGTCTGTAACTGAAGAAGAGAATAATAAAGAGAAGTTTTATCCAAATTTTGTGTATTTTTTCTTGAGTTATTGCATGTTTGATATCAATTGAAAAAATACTATTTATTTACTATGCGCACTTGTATGAATAATTTATATTGTTACAGTATAACTTAAAACTCATGATTGGGCTAAAATAATCAACCAATAGTGGAACACTCATAAGACTTGGGTAATAACAGCATTCGGGCCCTGAGTAGGACTGTGCGAAGGTAGCCTCTCAGACTGCGAGGTATGGGTAAGTGCGGGTAGTGACGTGTGCGTAGGGTCAAACTGTAGACCACTTGAACTCATTAGACATCCCTAGGGTGTGGAAAACTTGTTCAAGCACCATTCCATACTACTTCAGGTGAGACCTCAGTCCGCGCTCCGTGGAATATTTCCGAAAGGGCTAGTAGTACCAGGATTTGTTTGGCTAAATCACCTCTGAACCTGGCTCAGGCCCCAACAAGCCAACAATTGGACCCTTTTCTCTGAGATTTATCAATTGGCTAAAAAGGTGTTGCTTTTTGTATCCTCATAAGGTGTTATCATTTCTTCCGTAACAATTGCCCAAGTGACAATTTGTTTATGAGAGAAAATCCATCAATACCATACAAATTGATTTGGTTCGAACTATAAAACTATAATGCGTACCTTTTGTGTGTTTTTCACATTATGGGGATTGAAATATTGCTCCATCTGTAGTATCCATGTTACGAGATCCTTGCCATCAAACTTCGTCATATCGATCTTTGGAACATGGTGGGTCTTCAATCCAATGTTAGAGTCTATGAAATCATGACTAACATTTCTTTTGTTCTCATCATGAGTTTCCTTTACTACCCTTTCACCATTAATAAGCATTTCGTGTAGCAACTTTGTCAAATCTATCTTCAAATCTTCCATGTTCCCTTTAAGTGTTTCTTGTATACCATCCATCTTAGCTTCCACGCCATTCATCTTAGCTTCCATGCCATCCATATTATCTTTCACGCCATTCATGTTAGCTTCCATGCCTTTCTTTAAACCATCCATCTTAGCTTCTATTACTTTTTGTGAGAGTGAAAATTGTTGCACTTGATCTTGTAATTTTGATATATCATGTTGCATTTCATCCTCTTCTTCATGAGTCATGGTAGATATTTCAGGTTGCTTACTAGGTGTTTCCATTGTCTTTCATCAGGACATCAATTAATGATAATTATGCCTCACTATGCCCTTTGAATCACTTCAACCTAATTTTTCAAACCAAACTCATGCAATTGTTTTTAAACTACACACCTTTTTTCGCTTTATAGGAGCTCGATATTGAATCTGTTGTATATTTGTAATTTAGGATCTCCAAGGTCTTAACTTACATCTTGTGGTAGCACTCTGAGTCCTCTTTCTAAACCCACCAATCTGATCAATATTTGATTCTTCAAGAAATATTTATGCCAAATCTCCTATGATGCCCTAATTACGGACTAGTTCAGTAGAGTGAACTTATACTACCTTCCATGTGTTACTGTTTTGACCCTTGGACCTGTAAATGATACACAGAAAACTACAGTTTGTCCTCTTTCTGTATCTTCTTACAAAATTTCAATCTGATGCTCAAAGAGAAAGTTATGATGTGTTTCCCAAGGTCACCTGTTTGGGATGTAATTAGGGAGCATGAAAACACCCTAAACTCCTTGGATCATATCTTTGAAAATATAGTGAGAAAAGATCTGAAATTTGGACCCAAGGTTCATTGAGATTTCGGGTCAAATGGGTTTTAATTTAAGATTTTGAAATGTTGTAGAAACAAATTTATAGCGAAAATTCCACAATGACCTTTTTGGAGCAGTGAAACCCTAGAATCAAAAGCCTCTGATACCAAATGTTATGCAACCAGCTCACAATATAGAAGAAAATATAGATCAACAACTTCAAAATCATCCTGTTCGAGGGGGAAAGCTCCTTTAAATTACACAAATGAACAATTCTTGGATGATATAGGAGTTTAAGGGGTCACAATATAATCAATGCCGACATAACAATAATAATAATATAAGGGCACAACAATAACAATAGTGGGCTTCTATGGGGCACAATAATAATAATATGGGAACAATAAAGGCACAACAATAACAATAAGGGCTACAATGGAAATAGTAATGGGGGAATTACTATTATTATAAGGACCTAACACATATCCAATCAATCCCACTCTCTTTTAACGTGAATCCCATGAGTCCATTCCCGACCAACCTTTGGTTGAGTAAATGGTTGAATCTATTCCACCTTTAGTTGAACGTACCTTTCTCATATAGAGTGAACTCCATACCACTCAGGTTCTTATCATTTCTTTAGGTTCTAATGAAATGGGGGATATTTCTCCCATTCCCATAGTACAGGAGGGAAATCCTCCCATTCCCACCACATTGGAGAGTATTTCTTCCGTTCCCACAACACAAGGGGGTAGTTCTCTCGTTCCCACAACACCCACTCCAAGTAGCATGGTCACTTCCTTTGATTGGAGTTGACTAACAAGATATCATCTTCTTCCCTATGTGCCCTTCCAGATCATAGTATAGGCTTATAATGTGGTTGTACCTAGCACAATCTTAGATGAAGGCACATCTGTTAGTATTCTTTCCTCAACTACTTGGAAAGCTTTAGGTTCTCTATAGCTTGTGCCTATTGCCCAAAATCTGTTGGCTTTTAACTAAGAAACTAGTCAACTGTTAGGGATCCTTCCCAAGTTTCCTATTACTTTGGGAGGAGATACTATCTATATCAATGTGATGGTAGTCCAAGGCGTTTCGAATTTTAATTTACTCCTTGGGCGTGATTATGCTTGTGTCATGGGAGCTCTTTTATCTTCACTCTTTCGTGTGTTATGTTTCGTACATGAAGGAAGAATCGTGACTATTGACCAATGTAATTCCCTCCTCCCACATCTATCCAAGCAACCTACCAGTCGGGGTAAACATGCGACGAGAAGCCACTATGATAAGATTCAACCTCCTTGGTGACTTTAAGGAAATGGAATCGATGGAACATCACATATAGTCATCCAACATCATCCACATAACCTTCAGAAGACAACTCATCCACTTAGACTGCCTGTCCCTAGGTCCTACTGCTGTTTGAGAAAACTTACTACAGGGTAACACTCCCTAGACACTGCCCAGGTGAGTTAGTTTTAGGACTAATACTCCCTAAACACTGGCAGGGTGCTTTATAACACTCCCTAGACACTTCCCAGGTGAGTTAGTTTCAGGACTAATGCTAGCATTCCGGGATTTGAGCCACCTTTTTTCGGCCCATAATCTGGGATACTTCCCAGAATGTAATGATAATTTAGAATTAGTAAGGATATGAAGTAACAAGGACACAAAAGCAATAATATGAACAAAATCATAACCAGACCCCTACTAGCCATGATAGCCATTTTGTCAAACATATCATCAACATGTAACCTACATGTGTAAATAACATAATTAACGATAGGGATATCATACTTATCTAAGAATCACTGTGAACCATTGCTTCCTCATGTCTTTTGTTGCCTTATCACTTATTAGGTCATAAATATAGTATCCATTCAAACACAAGTAAAAACATGTTGAGAGCCAAACATAGTTGCTACCATAAAATGTACATATAACTAGCATAATAGGAACATAAATACAATGGACATATCACCCATCAAAATCCATATATATCGGTACATTTGCACATAAAAATCAAGGGAATGAATTTTTCATTAATAATGCAATGAACCAACCAGTGATGGGACTACCACGTTCCTACCGACCATAGATTGGTTGAGCCAAGTCTCTCTTCAGCCAATCGTCCCTGTGCCATATTCCAAGCATGAATGTGGGACTCATAGAATGCATCAAAACACCAATCAATGTGGATGCCACCAGAGTTCTCCACCTACACCATGAGGAATTTGAGTGCCTCCTAGTGTCTCAGGCTTTACCGTGCATCCGTAGTCTGATCCAGGGATTACTAGGACCTACACCGAGACATACTCTCTAGGCTTTATCATGCATTCCATCCCTCAATCACTAGGCCCAATGGAGAGAAAATCCACCTCTTAGCTTTACTGTATATCTCGTCATTCACCGACAAGGATTCCTAGGCCCACCAAGGCACATAATATTGATTTACCACAACCCACAGTCCAATTTAGGGGTTACTAGGCCAGTGGCTTCATGCATCTTCAGTCTAGTTTAGGGACCACTACCACCATGTGTTGGTCAATGCGGATATCCAACCCACTCAGCTTCGAATCCAATCTGGCCATCCCCCACGAAATGCATGAGACACCTCATCAAAGCTTTCAGGAAATGGCAAGGCTAGGCTAAAAATATTGTCACACCTAGCAAAACCCATGCCATGGTATAAAAGAAACACATGCAATCCCATGCATGCCAAATCTAGCAAGGAAAATACACATGCAAGTTGATACCTACAATGAAGCTTGTTGTAGCTACTTGATCCTACCCTTCCCTGCTTGATCCTTACTTCCTCTTGGCTTCTTTGCTTTTCTTTCTCCAATGCCAAAGTGCTCCAAGAAAACTCTAAGTGTCCAATAGTATGAGAGAGAGAGAGAATAATGAGAGAGCTCCAAAACTAAACTGACCAAGTCTTGCCCACTAATCCTTATAAGCCTTTTTATTAATGAGGCCTCTATTTTCTTCATTTTCCATCATTTTCCTTCAATTTCCTCCTCACATGCAACATGTGACCTTTCACCTTCTTTTTCTCCTAATTTCCATTATTTTCATAAATAAATGTGCCAAAATACCTTTTTTCCTCTTTAATGCCTTAGCCATTGCCTTTGCCAATTTCCTTAGCCATAAATAACCAAATGAACACACACTAGGATGTCTTGCCCACCATTCAGCTTGGAATACGTGTCCCATCATTCGTGGTATTTATATATTTTTACATGGAATTTTCACCAGGGCTGTTACAGAACCCTCCCCCTTGGGGGAACACTGTCCTTGGTGTTCAATGACACATATAACCAACATGACTGCTAAAAACAAAACATACTGCCCATGGAGCTTTATAACACAACTCGTTAAAGAATTTACAAGGAATTACCTGCTCCAAAATAAATATCATGAAAAAATGACCAGATAAAAACCATACCGCATGTTGGAGCTTTATAACACAAATCATTACGGTATTTACAATAACCACATATACACATATGCAGATCTACTAAACCAGAAAATAAGAGAATATGATGCCCATATCGATAACAAGGGAATCTAGAGGCTCACACTTCTACCCTCAAAGTAATAGTAGGATCCACCTCCTTCCCAGGAAGTCCAGGATCCACTGCAAAGTCAAATCTACACCCAGTTTCTAGCGCTATAATCCCTCACCCCTTGTCCTCTCAGCGAAAAGTACTGGATCATTGTTCCAGGGCACACTCCCAATGTGCATCTGATTCCATCTGGCAATGCTAATGACCAAACCAACTCTATCCATGACCTTCCCTTCTCTACTACACAGTCCTTGGGAATCTGGTCACCTCTTCTGTGTAGTCACTCACCTTCCAAGTTCCGCTAGCACCCCCATCCTGGCAAGTCCATCCCTTGGAAAGCCTTCCTTGCATCGAAAGATACAACAACCAAGGCATATCCCTCCCTCAACACATCATACCAGTCATAACATGCTCATGGAAATCAATGGACACTATTTGGTACCAGTGTCCCACAATGGCCTTACTCCTGAAGTGCTTTGCCAGCATATTGTTGCATGTTTCAATTCCTTTGTTGTTGTTGCTAATTCTTGTAGTCAATTTCGGCCACTCAACTGGGCATGTTCATGCTTCCTGTACCACGAACATAACTTCCATTAGATTCAAAATAAATTCAAATAAATTCAAATCATACCTCATTGGTAGTTCATCAATAAGGTACACTTGTGTTTAGGGCCCGAAGATCGGGTCAACAACAAGGGGGATACCCACCCGGTCCGGAACCTGGTTGGCGGCTCCTTGCCCGTTTGGTGTAGCGGGTCCGACTGGGGATAATGGGACCAGCTTCCCAATCTAAAGGTTATGTGTGTGTGTGTGTGTAGATTTTGATTATGCTGATTCTGAAAGTATTTTAGAGCTGACTCAAATCTAACTAGTAAATAGATTCTATACTATTGCAATCTAATGAAAACAACACATCTAATCTACACTAACCTGGGATATGTCTCTTATATTATGCGATCTAAAAAGATTTCGAACAATAACTGGTAATAAAGATCATTCAGCTATCATAAGAATATGAACCATTTAAGATAAACCATTCTGCATAAGAAGTTAGGCAAAACAGTTGTGAACAGCATATCGCATAATAAATCATTCATATGTCAAGCACAAACAAATGATTCCACCGTACAGAAGTGCCAAATGGTAACCCAAACATCCATACATTAACATATAAACAACTAAAACTGCATATCACTTTAAGAATATAAGCAGAAATTCGTCAAGAGATAAAAGTACCATTTATGACTGATTTTCACTTACAAACTTCAAGCAATAACGATTTATCTCTACTTACTTCTAACATCTACTAAGAGTACAGAAGTGCAACATCAGTAGCAGACATTAAAATGCAAACATAAGTAAATCTCAATCCTTCCATTCATCAAAACCTCCTCTGAGGGTGCAGAAGTGCATGTTCCGAGGACAAGTTTTTGACAAATTTCTGGACCCTTCTCCAATGCAATGAGAAGGGTTAAAATACTACTTCCTAATTCTAATAATAGCATCATTACAAAATTTTAGGATACGGTTTTCAAATGACTGTCCTTTTTCTAATCTAATAAAAGAGAAAAACAACATTCTAAATGAAATCACTTGTGAACTTGGTCTTTGAAGTTGCAAGTGTCCAGCATAGGCTTGAGAAGAGTCGGCTGGCTGATTTCTGCGCTGAGCTAGGCTGTGAAAATGGCATCTATGAGAGCTGGCGCTACCTTCTCGGCTGCGTTCGTAATGCACTTCACTGTCATCCATTGGCTGTGTGGTTTAACCAAGTACGTCCAGTAACCTTCCCAATTCAGCCTAGCCAATGCTTGGATTGCTTTCCCTTTTGCCTGTGCTTTCTGCCTCCATTTTGTTTCCAGTTGCAACTTGCTTGGTAGGTACCCCGGGGTAGTCTCTGTAATTAAATTGGCCCTGTGTAAATTTTCATTTACACAGTCGATAAGAATGCTCGCTTGTGTCGCCGTTGTTTCTGCTGCTTGTTCCACCTGTGTGATTTGTTCGTCCCATTTATTAAAGAGCAGCTCCTTATGATTTTCATTAATCCTGGGTGCCCCTACTCTTTTCCCTTCCTCATCATCTTGCCAATTTAGATATTCTGTCACCTTCTTGTCGTTCTGATCATAGTCGCTCCGCAATTCCACCACCTGACTGGTGATTTTGTCGCTCAGCTCACAAAAGTGCCTCCACTGTGATATTTTACGTCCCAACTCTTCCTGTTGCTGCAGTAGTTGCTCGTTCAAGCCGATGGACTCTGAAATAAACTCTGTCAGTTTAGGCTCATCTTTATGCATTTCTTGCATCGTCTGCAGTTGTTTTTCTTTTTCTTCAAGACTTTTCTGATAGCCTATCTGCATCTGTTGAAAGTCTTCCTGTAGCTTTTCTAGCTGTCTGGAAGCTTTAGTGTTCGCGTTGGCTTGTTGCAACTATTGTTGTAGCAGTTGTATATGATTTTCTTGTTCCTTTAAGAGTTGCTGAACTTTAGAGGCCTTATCAATAGTTTCAGAAGCATATGCTCCTGCAATCTGAGACAGCTTCGTGAGATTTTCGGTCGGATTATTATTTGGGTCTTTCCACAAGACGTCCAGATGTTCAGCACTTTGAGACAGTGTATTCTCAAGATTTCTCTTCTTTCTCTGTCTCCTTACGACTGCTTTGTGCTGGGGACTATAGAATACATCCAGTGGGGGAATTTCTTCTACGTTAAGTAGAAGTTCTGAGGCTAGAGCGATAGGAAGGTGTTCAGCTTCTGTGGCGCTACTGACCATGGTCGAAACGACTTCTTGCACCACCTGTGTATTGCTCACAGGTGTCTTAGGGACTTTCCCTTCAAGATTAATTAATTCATTGAAGGTTTCCCACTCTTTATCTAGCTCTGTTGTGACAAGGGGTGCTTCGATGACAAGAGGGGGGACATCTCTTGGTGGTGAGGTGATAACTTGCTGCTGAGACATTGCACTCGACTGAGTTGTGTCTTTGGTTGTTTCTTCGTTTTTTCCTTGTTTATGACCAGACTCTTCAGGATGCTCAGATACTTCTTGTGCGGCGTTGGACTTAGACCTGGAAGTGCTGTTGTTTTCACTGAGGTTGATGCTCGGAGTCGGTTCTCTAGTAGGTATTCGCAGCCTCTCTAGTGGAATACTAGCCAGCCTTCTTTCTCTGTATAATGTGAATTTCTGGAGGTCACCTGAAGACAACCTCGACTGAGCTTCCTGCAAAATTTCTTTGAGCGAGCTCTTACTCTGAAAGAGATCATCAAACAGATCTTTCTTTCCAGAGAACACTCTTATCTTGACGTTCGTTGTGAATTCTTGGGCCACATTATTTGGGTTGAATGGCCTCGCTGGGAACTTAAATAATTGAAGACACGTCACATTCTCCACCTCGCCAAAAGTGTGTCCTACATCGAACAAAGAGAAGGCCCCACAAGTGACGGGAAATTGAGGCCAAATGGCCTTCTTCTTGTCCTTTAGGTCCTTGGTTAAGCCGCCTTCAGAACAGGTTTGATAAGCGATTTCCCGGGCCAAAAGTTTATCAGGGATATATAGGGGTAGGACATGTGGAGGTACAGTGCTTCCAAAAACTCTAATGTAAGTAAACCATTCTTCCCCAAACCATCTTGCGACAGGTATGATGTCAATTTGGGCCTCGGGGGAGCACCTTGGGGGGTCCTTATCGTATATCATTCTATATAGGGTCAAAATAACCCCATGGAAAATCTGGTAAAAATGAGGGGCAAACTAGGAATCCCATAAGATCTTGTGATAAACATGGATGGGCAATGGGTCTTGGGTAGTCCATTTCCAACCCATAACAGGAAAATTAGATACAAGACAAACAGAATCCATAATATAGGCAGACAGATAAAAAGGAGGATAGACCCTTTGAGAAAAGGATCTCTTAGACCGATAATTGACAACGGCCATGTATAGAGTATCAGAAAGGATTTTGGCCCAATCTAGGATTTCGGCGTTAGTGGCAGCATCAATTAATGGCAGCCATTCAGATGAAAACTTGTTGATATCGGGCATACCAAATAACCTACAGAGCATGGCTGCATCAAAACAATATGGAGAGGTGAGGGAACCAGTGCTATACATATCGTTTTTATCCTTTTTTAGCGGCTCGTCTCTTCTAGACCATTCTTTAGTGGTGTCTGATAGATCTGGATTCTCCGTTGCGAACTTCTTAACGAATTCTGCATTATAGGTTGCTTGCGGTTTAGGAAGATGATACATAAGTTTCAAATCTTGCGCAGCAAACAATCCTACAAGCCCATGTCCATGAACTTTGAATTGTCTGCCCTTCAATTCTGCATCATCCAATATCCATTTGATCATATCTGTGTATGGTAGAATTTTGGGTCTTGCCGCTATTCTATGAAGGAATGAACACGCTAGGTCCTCCAAGGTCAACTCAGAAGAGCGTGGAGCGCCCGCGACAGCAGTCACCTTCATTATTCTAGGCTTTTCTTCTTCTAGCAGCCTGTACATACCGTCCCATGTTGATATCCCTGCGTCTTTTTTGCAGGCTGTGTCTGTGTACAGGGGTGCCATCTCCTTGGTCTTCTCTCTTGCTTCAGAGCTTTGAGCTTTGTTCTTCTTTCCCATTTCGCTTGCGTTTCTGTCTGAGTCGCCTTCGCGTTTTGTTCTTGCAGATTACGAGTGAAATGGAAATGACTGATCCAGAAAGGTGATGGGAGAGTTTTAAATGCAAGAGATAAATCAAATATGCCACCTTACGTGAAGCAAATCTCTACCAAGGCACGCATCTTTAATCCACTTAATAACTGACAACTAATTCATTTACTATCATTAAAAGCGCATGATTTCGGGTCAGATTATAGTAAGTGGATTTTTCTTTGAATGGCGGGCCCGAAGGATTCGTATCGAAGTGATTTATGATTTACTGACGTAACCTCGCATGTCGCGCGATCGCTAATCGCATCATCACAAATCGCATGGATGTGGCATCGCAGCGATCGCAATATCGCAGATCGCAGGAATTTGATATTCACAAAATCTTGCCTGGCTCATTTCTGCGATATGCGATCTAGCGATCGGCGTTATCGCAGATCGGGGGATCTTTAAATTTTCTTCATGAGCGTTACCAATTTGCGACGCGATGTCATTATTAACACGAGGATCTTGCGCATAAAAAGGGAAATGAAGGTGTTTCATATCTTTTGCAATGCGACCTTAAGGTTTTCTCTTTTATCATAGACTTAGGTTTTAAAATATCTAAGAGGCTTTTTCCAAGCGTATGATTGTGACTTCAAAAAGAAACTCTTGCTTTTCCTAAAAATTAACTAAGGGTCCCCATTCATCCAGTATCATGGCTGATACTTAATTGAATAAGGGGGGGTGTTGCTGGCTACAACAACTTGGAATCTTGTTTGCTTCATGTTACAAGAAGTCAAACTAACATCTTTGACCAAATCAACATGTATAAAAATATCACATCAAGTTAGCTCAAAACACAACCATCATAGGTCAAAATCATAAATCACATGTAACCATCATAAACCAGAATCATAGATCACATATAATCATCATATACCATAGTCATAAATCACATGCATAATAAAATTGAAATAAAATGATGATACTTATCCTTTCATCAATCCTTAGCTTCTACCTTCATCTTTATTCCATACGCACTCTGGTTCGGTTTCTAGACTCGACAAACACCCAGTGCCTTATCCTTAACCATGTGCATAGACACAGTGTGTGCATCACACACATATAGCCACACCTAACACAAAACACCATGCAATACATGCACCTACACCTGATGTACTACTCATAAACTTACAGCCAGTGTACAACACATTGCATCATCTATACCCAATGCGCAATACCACCCAATACATGTACCTACATAGAGTACAACACAATGAGTACCCCTGCCACAATACCACAACTACATGATGCACATACATAATACTGCATGCCCATAACACAACATCAACGAAATGCACATAGTACCACACGTACACCAGTACCATATGTACAACATGTACACAGTACCACCTATACATGGCATCACCTACACATCGTGTGCACAAAATCACATGTACACGATGCCACCTGCACAACGCGTGCACAACGCCACATGTACACTACACCACTATACAATGTGTACACAATACCACGACTACATGATGCACATACATAATACCGCATGCCCATAACACAACATTGACGAAATGCACACAATACCACACGTAAATCAGTACCATATGTACAACATGTACATAGTAACACTTGGACATGGCATCACCTGCACATCGTGTGCACAAAATCACATGTACATGGTGCCACCTGCACAACACGTACACAATGCCACATGTACACTACACCACTATACAATGTGTACACAATACCACATGTACACATTACCACATGCACGATGTGTACGTCACACCATATGTACATAGCATCACATGCACGACATGTACACAGCACCGCATGCTCATAGAACCCTATGTACAACATGTACACAACACGACATGCTCACAACACCACTTGTACAATCATGCACACAACACCACATGTACATAACACCATATGTACAACATGCACGCAACACCACGTGTACATAGCACTGCATATCCAACATGTACATAACATCATCCATACATAGCATTGCATATCCAACATGCATAGAGCACCATATGCACACACGCTGCATATACATCATGAAGATAGTACAATATGTATACAAGACCCCATATGCAATATTCGCACAACCCAATTTGTACCATCTTGTACATAACATTGCATAAATAACATGTACACATGCTATTTATACACAACACCACATGTGCAAACATCATAGACGAAACATGTACACCATATACAATGTACGCACAACAATAGTACCACACATCCAAAACCACATTTTCCATACCAAGAAATCTTGGTTCTGGTATCTCATTCATGCTTATCCTAGCATGCCGCAGACCACACTGCTTTCACTTTGTTGATGTACCCTTCAACATTACCTATTATAACATAAACATAGGCATAATACAAGTGTGCAATACCAAATCATATGCACATGATACTAACCTCGTATATTTGTCGTGACTACTCTTCCCAATTGATTCCTCGTAAGACTAGGAACCTCTTCATGTCATTCTCCTGCATAAGAAATCATTCCTCCACAAGAATGATCCATGACAACCCTATCAAACAGTAACATAGATACATGGATACATACATACATATATAAATATTAGCATAAAAAATGATGATCCTATCAGACAACAACATACATACATACATGTATACATATATAAACTTCAACCTAATCATGATCATAAAATAATTACCAGATATCAAGGTCAAGGTTAATAGAACTTCCTTTATTCATGCACAACATGGACAATATTGAGAAAAATAATTCCCAACATATCCAAGGCATCTAATTTCTCATATCCTTTTACTTTACCTTTTCAGGTTACATTTCTTGTGTCTGCACGGCTACTATACATTTACCACAATGGACCCAACCAGTCCAACCAATTGTCATAGTTTTACCTTCCACTGCACTTACTCATACACCGAGATCCATTTGTGTCTTACATTACCTATCAAGTACCACATAGATCTCCTTGAGCTCCATTAACTTTCCTCTTTCCCAACAAATTCCCCGGACTCAAAACATAAAAGGCAAGAATGGAAACAACAACAAGAAGAAAACCATGAAAGCCAATAACAACACGACTCCACAAACAAAGTGGTATGGCCATACTCTAGACATAAACAAATATGCAAATCAAGTCCAAGCAAATCACAGAAGACCAAAAGCGAAAGACTAAAAACAAACACCATGACTCAATCCCCATGGTTCCCAGGGAAATCTCAACCCGAGCCTTCTTTAAGATTTCATGGAAATCTCTCTTGCTATGCAACTCCCTGCATTATATTATCATTAACACATAATTGTTAGTGCATAATTTAACATAACAATACACCAGATACCTCATCTTTTTGTGAAAATAACATTTCTTGCAACTAAACACATCCACGCCATTTGTCAAGGGACTCCAATCCTTTAACGGATCCACCTGTAGCTAATATACCTATCAAGTACATGTTCATGAATTAACACATATCCACCTAATGTCAAACAAAATCAAGGTTAATAAGGCTTCTTTTTTGCAAAAGCACTCATTTGTTCGAAATTAGGGTTTCCAAACATAGCCAAAGGAATTCTTGCCAATTCCTTTCTTTTACCTTTTTACCTTGTTGGAAGCAAGACTTACTATGTGTTATCACACCACCCAACTATTAGTTATATAGGCACATCAACTATTACTTTGTCATGCTAATATCAAGCATGTTACCCTGCAACTGCTCACACATGTCAACCCCATGTTCCAAATATCAAGGCAATCATATCTATCAATTTGAAATCAACCTTTATTAAGACTAACCATCATGTCATAATCCATAGTCAACTCACAGTCATCAGTCATAATACTACAACTATCACCTACTATACTTAAGTACATATCAATAGTCTCAACACATATATTTTAGTACAATCATCTTAAAACAAGATCATTTGAACACATACTCATATTATGAAATTCATCAAACATTCATACCATGTTAAATAAATCAATTAGATGACATAATCAACAGTCAAGAACCAAATATATGACATAAGCAACTGATACCCTAATGCATCTCAGGGGAGGTGATCTTGTCTGCACAATCAATCTAGTTAGCACGATATAACTTTACAACACATCAGCTCAAGAACTCATAAGATCATGATATCTGTAACAATATCTAGCTAACATGTTCAAATCATAAACTCATACATAATTATCATTCACACATATGCAAGTCAATCTAGTTTTTTATGACACCATCTCACAAATATGTTAGTTCATACCTAAATATCGCAACCATAACCATCTGCATAGGTCAAACTAGGATAACGCAATACATGTAACATCAATATCTTCAAGGCAATGAACATAACCATCACGCATATGCCCAATCCAAATTACAACATCAATATCTCAATGAAATAACCCTAATCATCATGTTAATAACATATAACAACAAATTAACCTTCACATACTCATCAACAACATATAACATAACAATAGCAATGCATACAACCACATCTTACCATCATTCTTCATTATTCGACTCATGTGCTTATAACTACACTAATCAACCAACATATAGCATGAATGTAACCATAACATCAAAAGACATGTACATAAACCTAATGTATATAAACCTAATGCATATAAAAATCCTTAACTTACATACCTACAAGCCAAACATACAATACTTGTATGACGATCTTCTCTTATCCCAAAATCCAATGCTGCAACCTCATTATAATGATATGTATCTCCTACTCTATCTCAATCAACATATTAGCATCATAACATCCAATAGCACTATGATGACCTAAATTGCATACAATGACTTCACAAGGCATGTTCTACCTACTATTCATGAAATACTATAACCAAGTCCATACATGCATAATGTTTGCATATAGACATATAACATGTGAGTGCCAAACCATAGACACATTATTCTAGCTAGATTCTAGTCATCAATGCAAGGCCATATCAACTATGCATGTTGTGACCTCATGCATGACAATCAACCATTACTTCACTATACACATTGCCACATGCAACCAAAAATATGCATAAGCAATGCCAACTCAACTACACCTACACATAACTGCATGTAGTCGAACATAACCAATCAGTTCTTGTAATCAACCTACAAAACTGAGGCATGTAATCAAAATATTCAAAAAATTTAACCTAACATACAAGGATGTAAGTAGGTATCATGAAATCAACATGTAAGCGACATATAATCCATACAAAATCAGTCACATACCCATTTCAAATATACTTCATGAAATCAATATCAAATTCTCCATGATAACCATACTACAACCCTAATCCATCATCAAGCAAATGCAACAAGTATATAAGTTTAATAGACACACATGAAACTGACATGCATGCATGATCAACACACATTCAGTCTGAGAGTTGAACCATGCTCTGATACCGCTCTGTAACACCCTCCTCCCACATCTACCCAAGCAACCGGCCAGCCGGGGTAAACATGCGACGACAAGCCACTATGATAAGATTCAACCTCCTTGGTGACTTTAAGGAAATGGAATCGAAGGAACATCACATACAGTCATCCAACATCATCCACATAACCTTTAGAAGAGAAGTCAGCCACTTAGACTGCCTGTCCCTGGGTCCTACTGTTGTTTGAGAAAACTTATGGCAGGGTAACGCTCCCTAGACACTGCCCAGGTGAGTTAGTTTCAGGACTAACGCTCCCCAAACACTGGAAGGGTTCTCTATAACACTCCCCAGGCACTTCCCATGCGAGTTAGTTTCAGGACTATTGCTAGCATTCCTGGATTTGACCCACCTTTTTCGGCCCAGAGCCTGGGATACTTCCCAAAATGGAATGATTATTTAGAATTGGTAAGGATACGACATAAAAATGATACAAAAGCAATAATATGAACAAAATCATAACCAGACCCCTACTAGCCATGATAGGCATTTCATCAAACATATCATAAACATGTAACCTACAGGTGTAAATAACATAATTAAGAGTAGGGATCTCATACTTATCTGAGAATCGGTATAAACCATTGTTTCCTCATGTCTTTTGCTGCCTTATCACTTATTATGTCATAAATACAATCTCCATTCAAACATAAGTAAAAACATGCTGAGAGCCAAACATTGTTACTAAGATAAAATGTAAATATAATAAGAATAATAGGAACAGAAATACAATGGTCATATCAGCCATCAAAAACCATATATATATTAGTACATTTGCACATGAAAATCAAGGGAATGAATTTTTCATTAATAATGCAATGAACCAACCGATGATGTGACTATCACGTTCCACCCAACCATAGATTGGCTAAGCCAAGTCTCTCTTCAGCTAGTCACCCCCATGCCATATTCCAAGAATGAATGTGGGACTCATAGAACACATCAAAACACCAATCAATGTGGATTCCACTGGAGTTCTCCACCTACACCGTGAGGAATTTGAGTGCATCCTAGTCTCTCAGGATTTACTGTGCATTCACAGTCTGATCTAGGGATCACTAGGCCCTACATCGAGATACACTCTCCAAGGTTTACCATGCATTCCATCCCAGAATCACTAGGCCCAACGGAGAGAAAATCCACGTCTTGGCTTTACCGTATATCCTGCCATTCACCGACAAGGATTCCTAGGCCCACTGAGGCACACAATATGGCTTTACCGCAACCCACAGTCTAGTTCAAGGGTTACTAGGCCAGTGGCTTTGTGCATCCTCAGTCTCATTCAAGGACCACTACCACCATGTGTTGGTCAATTTGGAGATCCACCCCACTCAGCTTCGAATCCAATCTCGCCATCCCCCATGAAACACATGAGAGAACCCGCCTCATCAAAGCTATCAGGAAATGGCAAGGCTAGGCTGAAAATACTGTCACACTTGTCAAAACCCATGCCATGGTAGAAAAGAAACACATGCAATCCCATGCATGCCAAATATATCAAGGAAAATACACATGCAAGTTGATACCTGTAATGAAGCGTGTTGTAGCTGCTTGATCTTGCCTTTCCCTGCTTGATCCTTACTTCCTCTTGCCTTCTTTTCTTTCCTTGCTCCTATTCCAAAGTGCTCCAAGAAAACTCTAAGTGTCCAAGAGTATGAGAGAGAGAGATAATAATGAGAGAGCTCCAAAACTGAACTGGCCAAGTCTTGCTCACTGATCCTCATAAGCCTTTTTATTCATGATGCCTCTATTTTCTTCATTTTCCAGTATTTTCCTTCAATTTCCTCCTCACATGCAACATGTGACCTTTCACCTTCCTTCTCTCCTAATTTCGATTATTTTCATAAATAAATGTGCCAAAATACATTTTTGCCTCTTTAATGCCTTAGCCATTGCCTTTGCCAATTTCGTTAGCCATAAACAACCAAATGAACACACACTAGGATGTCCCACCCACCATTCAACTTGGAATACATGTCCCATCATCCGTGGTATTTATATATTTTTACATGGAATTTTCACCAGGGGTGTTACAACCAACTTTCATTGGTTGGTCCTAATTTGACTCCCAATCAACCAATATCCCTAAATGATCCTTATATGTAAGCAACATCTCACCTCCCACAAATTAACTATGTGGCAACCCGTTCCATGCCCGTGTTTACTCATGATCTAGTTGGTGATGTAATGCATCATGTACTGGGGGAATTGGGGCATGATATTTCCATTGGATCCCTTGATATATATCCCTCCTATAGAATTGTTCTCTCATCTGATGAGAACCTCTTTGAAGCCATGGTCTTTCAGAGGCCATGATCGAGATCGAAGTAGAGTTATTTTTCTTGTGTCAAGCTCCTTAAAAAACGAAACAAAGTTCCCAGAGCAGAGTTCCTTTTCTTATGTCAAGCTCATTAAAAAATGAAACAAGCTCTTATGAGGATAGTTCTTTTACTATGTCAACCTCGTTAAAAAATGAAATAGGTTCCTATGAGCATAGTTCTTTTCCTATGTCAAGTTCATTAAAAAATGAAACAGATCCCCTTTCAACTTGAATCTTTGATTAGATCTCGTAAATTCCCAGTTGAGTATTTCACTTTATCTCGTAAATGAACCTTCATTCCACCACCCAGTAACCAATAGTCTACTTAGGTGAATGAAATCAAGCTTGGGGGGCATGTGCCTTGAATTGAGTCATTATGATGGGGCCATGCAAACTTATTTCAAGCATAGTTTTTCTCTATTTCAAGCTTGTGTAAATATGAAACCACTTTCAAGCATAGTTTCCCATGTTTCAAGATTGTGTAAAAATGAAGCCAATTTCAAGCATAGTTTCCCATGTTTCAAGCTTCTGTAAAAATGAAATCATTCCCATTTTATCCCTCGTGATTTTAATTTTATTAGCCTATTATGCCAAATGAACCTTGGTTTTCTCATTCCATCGTCACCATCTACTTGGTCGATTATATGCTTTCACTAGGTTATTTTTACCCTTTCCTAAGGAACCGCTGCGATGAGTGGGCTTATTAGCCAACCTCTTGACCTTTGCATGTTTTGAGTAATTCCATCATGATCAGAACCAATTGCTACTGTTTATACCACTTTTTCCTCTAGGAGTCCTCTTTCAGCTCTTTTTAGACACCCAAAATATGAAAAGTTCGTCGAGCACTTGTCTTTTCAAACTTGTAAAAGTAAATGAAAATACATCTACTCAGTATAAGTTTAACCCTTTTTCAGACTGAGATAGACTATCTATGAAAAAGGAATACCTTATTCTAACATGGCTAAGAGGTTCTCTTGAGTATTATTTTCTACCTTTTTGGACTTGAGATACTATCTATGAAAAAGGATATTTGGAGTTTTCTTTTTTGCCTCTTTTTCAAACTCTCTAAACATGAAAAAGATGTCAAGTTTCACCTTCACTAGACTTGTTAAAGCATCAAATAGTGATCGACTTGTCGGAGATGACAAGGCCTAACCACTCCTTCTTTGGTTTCATTAAATATACTCAGAGGGATTCATCTAAAGGATGAACTTATAGATCAAGCATATGTTATCATCGTCAATATTCTTAAAAAATAAAGAGGTATTGAATAATATGGTTGGGGAAATTGGGAAAATAGGGTATTCCATTTTTGATTTGGCACTTCAGTCATCATTTCTAACTTTGCACTTTTAGGTTCATTCTGTTATAGTCCATTTTTTCACATCTGATCAATAGGCTTCTTAATGGGATCAATCAACATCCTATTCCCCCTTGTCATCATCTTGAACAAAGCCCTAATAATGTATCTTTAATTCCCAAAATTTTCTACCTGAAACTACATCATCTTATCCTTTTTTAGGACCAATGAACCTTGGCCTCTTGCTGGAAAATTTTCACCTACAGGTTGCTCCACTTTGGACTGCATTTATCACCTACAATTTTCTCCCCTTTGCACCTGCGTTGGTACTAGAAATTCGGCAAAAAGAGAGAAATTTGGAAGGCCTCATCTTCCATAAGCTTCCAAAATTTGTTAAAACCATTTACCTCAGATAAAACATTTGGATCTTATCCTACCCTACTTTGGAGTTTCCATCCCTTACCCTTTGATCCCATCCTCCCATCAAAGGTGGATCTAAAACCTTAGATTGGTAATTAGATAAGAAATCCCAACTTACCCCACTCCTTTATATATTTACAACCTTTCCATTGACGGTGCTGGTCCTGCCAACATTCAAGGGGATCTCCCTGGTAAGAAGTCCCAACTAGACCTCAGACCGTTTGGAGTAGGAGTCCTAGGAGTGGATGGTAATGCAGTGCCTTGACTACAGTAGTGCATAAATATAAGTATGGACTTTTGTTAGAATAACGTGTGTGACCTTGCAACGAGTCAAGTGAAATTCATGGGGGTTCTAACACGCGGAGGGGAAAAGGAAGTGTGCCCCTTAGAAGCTTGTAATAGGATGCAGCCAGAAAGGAACACACGAGTGGAATGACATCATAAGCTGTGATGCAGAATAGTCCACAAAACAAAGTGACGAATTAATCCGCAACACGCCTTCAACCAGATTCATACAATTTCATACAAAGTAGTTCATAAGAAAATGCGTAACTTAAACATCATACATTGTTAAAGAAACCGGAATAGTCCAACTACAATAACAACATATGCATGAAAGCATGATGGCTAAGTTATTATTATTATAAGTGAAAGTTCCATCCATACATACACCATTGAAAGCCACTATCCCCAATAGTGGAACATTATAGGCAAGAACACTTTCTCCTCCAAAGAAGTATACTTGGTCTATGCTAGGGAGAAGCCAAGGCTTGTCACAATACTCCCAAGCCTTCTCTAAGCCTAAGCCTAGCCAAAAGCTTGGCACCCAAAATCCTGTTCTATGAGTTATGAGGTTCTATTTATAACAAAGGGTGGGGTGACCCTTGAGATTCCCCTTGTGAGTCTTCGACTACCCTCATGACTCTTCAACTTAATTACAAATAACTCATTACATTACATAGTGTTTGTTCACATTCCACTAATGACACTTGGAATTTAACTTACAACATATTTACAAATAATACACATTTTCCACATGTACCCATGTGAGACAAAATAGTCTAGAGACAATCCAACAAGAAAAAACACCATGACTCTAAAGTTTTGGGAAGGACTAACTCGGAAACCTCCACTTGATGCTTCTTGGTCACATACGGATGCCAAGCTTGGTATTTTCTGATGATGTCCCCAATATTACTTGATGGTGTCTTTCTGATAGCAGAATATTGCCTCCATAGCTTCTGGATATATGGTCTTGGAACCTATGTCCAACTCCTCTTGAAGCATGTGAAACATAGTGTTAACCTTGACCTAGCCACCAATGTATAGTATGTTTTGTGCACTCAACTCCAACTCATCCTTGGTGGCCTCTCACCTTAGCTGCTCCATGTACCTATCGATCTTTGGACGAACTTGGTTCTTGTGTTTATCATCAATGAGGGAACCTACATATGTTCACTCTCTTCCTTAGCTGTTGGTTGTTCCAGCTCATCAACTTATATTGGTGTTGTTTTCTCTCTCATTGCTCCTTGCCTTTTTTCTTCTTCCCACTTCTGCTTATCTTCTTGTTCTTTCCTTCTCAACTCTCGTCTTTCCTTCAGTTGTTGTTATGTTTCTTCCGATCTCAGTTCTACTACATTCAATCTCTACTTTTCTCTCTTCCTCTGCTCTATTGTCTGTGTCCTCTACTTCCCTTTTCTTGTACTGGATTGCTACCTTCTGCTATTACTCCTGGACTTGTTGCCATGTTAGTATGACTCCTTTTCTATGAGTAGTTGAGTGTCCACATATATTGGCAAGTTAACTGGCACTTGCTCAACTACTTCCCCAATACTTCTGTCAGTGGTCTCTCTTAAAGCAGCTCTCTTTGGTGTCATGGTACAATTACTATTGGAGAGATGTGCTTCACGAGTGTGGTACCTGTGGGACAGAAAGGGCACTCATGGAAAGAAAACATTAGCTCTTACAAATCCAACTTCACAGCATGATCAAGAAGCAACCAGGGCATCTGATGAGAGGGATTATGCAATTTTCTCTAACAAGGGTGATTGGCTGACTATGGAAATTGTGCACTACATAGTCACAACAGTCAGTGCAGAAGCTTGATGACTGGAATTGTGCAATGTGTATTTCAGTTTGGGCTAGGGCCTAGAAGAGACTGTGCATTGTGCAGTCTTAGTGGCCAAGCTGGGAGACTGGCTCCTGGAACTTTGTAGTGAACAACTGGATCCAATCCAGGATAGGCTCTGCACAATTCTAGAAGCCAAGGTAGAGTTCTTGAGCTCACATATTGCACAGTGCATGCATTGAAATGTGAGATCTAAGCAAGGGGAGCCAAATCTACCCATGGGAAATGTGAAAATCAAGCAGATCTGAAGGATGTTGTGATGATGGGTGCAGATCTAACTAAGTGTTGATGCGTGAATATGAAACAAGTGCAGCAATTGATAAAACTGAAGGACAATGAAGCATGTGAAGAGAGTCGCCACAACAATGACCGTTAGTGCAAAAATGGGAAAACTCATGCAACACTTGGGAAAGACAATCTATAACTTGAAACAAGAATTCTACAAGCTAAAACCAATCAAAACAGTAGCAGTCATTCAAAGAAGCAAGTGAAACAACACTCTCACAAGCTAAACAAAAAAAAAGCAATAGAGAAAGCGACAAAATACAATAAAATAAAAACTCACACAGAAAAGTGACGACAATGCTTTGAAGGTTCCTTGATCTCCTTAGGAATGCAAAATATTGATGATGAAATGTACAAATGAGATCTAGAGGCATCCATTGCATAGAATTGAGCCAATTGGAATTTATGATGCGTATACCTGATGACAAGGACAAAAGCGACACTTGGCAGAAACTTCTAAAGATAGCAATGTGCCACCTTCGAGAAACTAATAATATATCCCTATTTCCTAGGGATGCTTCTTGCCATTTATTTTTCTTTCTTTTCCATGGGGTGGGGGGAGGGAACCTGCCATCTATTTCCTAGAGAGATTCCACAGTTTTTGGAAGGACTGGGAAACTCTCTGGTTCATGCACTACGCAGTTTGTGAGCACAGTGAGGTCTTGCACAATTTCTGGGCTAAGTGGCTTTGGGTTGTCTCTCATGTTCTGTAAAATTTCCTAGCTAAAGGTTGGATGTCCACTAGCTCTGGGCAATTTTGGAGCTAAAGTCTCACTGTCATCTTGAACCGCACAATTCTCGAGAGCAAGGTTGGTTTCCCTTAAGGATTGTGCAATTCTCTAAGGCAAGCTCAAAACTGGGTTAAAACCAAGTAAAGAGATTGGCTTGTGGGTTAGACAATAAACCAAGTAAGAAAACAAAATCCATAATGCAAAGGATGAAGCTCAATCAAAGCACAAGTACCTGGGTCATTGTAAGATTAGATGTTTTAGTTTAGAAGGGAGGCTCCAAAATGAAGCAAAGGAAAAATTTTGGAGGGTGGTTGTAGCTGCTACAACATTGGTGACACATCATAGAACCTAGCTCTCTGTATGGACCTTGTCTCATGTAAAGCGAGGCTAACTCTTCCAGAACTATTGTTTGATTCTTTGATTGTCATATCTTCTTCACTAGCTTGAGTTAACAATGTAGTCCTATCGTGCTATACAACAACCCCCCATTTCAATTTTTATAATTGAAAGTTTAAAATGCTAAATAAGAAATGGGTCCCCTTTAGAATATAAATAAAAGCAATAAAACTTTTAAGTAAAATACATTTTCAATAAACGTCATACAAAAGTTTCTTTTTGAGTATTTAGGACCGCTCATCGCAAATCAGGATTCTTCAGAACTTGTGAACATCCATTTGGAAAAGTGCAATGCGATTAGAGTCATAACAAAACCCTCATTGCCTCTCGCACATCATGAATCCCAAGAAATGACTTATAGAATTTCATTGAAACCTTGCGATGCGATAAGGCTATCGCAATCGCATATCATCGATTCATAGGGAAGAATACAATATCCTTCATTGAAAAATTGTGATGCGATTTAATTATCGCATATTGCGCTCTCGATAAAAGCGAAGTAATAAATACTATGAATACATGCAGTATAGGGATAAATCGATTGTAAAGGAAAAAGTGATTTGCAAAGTTTGAAATCCATTGTCTCCCCATGCCATCTCAACACTCATCGCAATCGCAACAATGCAAAGAAACATTTTGAGTGTGGCGCTGATAACCCCCGATTTGCGATACAAAATTGTTACATAAATATTAGAATAATACAAATAGCTAATCGTAAATCACAGAGTCATGAAACTATTCTAAAAAGGACCGTTACATAACCTACGATGTGACATATGGTTTCAGCATTGATGTTTCACGTTGGAAGTTACGGTAAAACATTAAGGAGCAGTTATGGTTAAGTCCTTTAAGGATTTCATCCGTGGTATCTATGTACAATAAAATATCTTTCGCATCTAATGCACATAACTGCTTGTAGTCCGTAATTTGTGTATTATCGCCTCTCAAGTTTTTCACCTATTACGCTCCTCTTTCTCATTTTGCAGTGTTGATCCAGAATCACACAGTTGGTCAAGATGTCTAAGAAATCCTGAAAGACAAAGGCCCCCATTACAGTGGAAGAAGGACCAGCAAAATTGGTGTTAATTGCAGATACTACCTGTCAAGGCCTTGGTAAAATCTCGTGGGAAGGCATATATGCTTTACTTGAAGCAGAAAATCCAACGGAGATAAAAGAAGAAGCAACAATTGATGGAACTGATTGAACAGAAAGCACGCTCAGTGATTTGGCCAGCTCTTTCCTCCATAAAATAACAGCCCGAGCCAAATTTTTACCATATAATGATCTAGTGAGATGGGTAATCGAAAGTATTAATATAACAGACAGATATTTCTTCACAGCTAATGGGAGGATGTTCAGGACATTCAAACATGAAGATGTCAAAAGAATGTACCACTTTCCAGATCCCCAGCGACACTACAAAAAATCATTCCTGGAAGCTTTTGCTAAGGAGAATGACATAGAGTCAAACCCTATCAAACAGTGGAGACATTTTCCAAACAAGCATAAACATGAATCCTCTGGTATGTACTCTGTGGACTCCTTAGCATCTCCATATTGTTATGTTGCTGCTATGGTATGTAGGCTCTTTGGAAGCCCCGATTCTGCTATATTTTCTATAGAAATGGTTCCATTAATAGAAGCAACAATCAACTCCTTTATTATGGATTGGGCAACCATTCTATCAGATAAAATGGCCAGTCAAATACTAGATTATAGAAGGAACATATTTGTCTCCACCATAATTGTGCCCCCATTCTATATGAGCGCCTACATAATGGACACAATTTGTTTTAATTCTGACTTTCCCATCCTAGGCTGGAAATGGACTGTTCAAGATCCAACCCCCATTCATATTTATCATAAATATTTATGGAAGTCTGACTACAAGAATCAATTATACAGGATTTTCCATCGTTTCATTTTACTTGTCCATCAAACCATCTTTAGTAAACCTTCTACTCAGCTATCTGACGAGGCTAGCATTGAATTAAATTCAATCGGAAGTTGGTTCGGGGAGGAGAAGTTCACTTATATTAGGGATTTTGGAAATATTATAGACCCTCATGTCCTTCCACTCTACATTCCTGATAAGCTATTAGCTAGGGAAATAGCTTACTAGAATTGGAAAAAGGGATGTCTAGAAACCTTAAAGGTTCTAAGAAGAAAGTATGGCCTCCATTTCCCCTCCACTGTGGCACGTACACATTGCATGATTTTAAACGTGTTGAGAAAGAATCAGAGAAAACAAAGGATTTGGGTCTAGTGATTATTCCTAAAAGATAATACGATCCAAACAAGGTCGCTTTCAATTTCACCAGTCAGGTGAAAGTTAGTAAATTTATACATGAGAAGGATGAATTGATGACTTATTCGCTTCAGCAGAGTTGTTCTCACAAGTAAGTCATCTGGCAAGATTCAAATTGGGAGTCGAGAAGATGGAAAAATTTATGGAATATAGGACGCAAAGGTTACTAACAGTATTTCTGGATTTATTAAATACTACCCCTATTGTCCAGCAAGTAGAGCATAGCGGCGAGCAGGCTATTGAAGAGATTTTCGGGGAAGGGGAAACAGGTGAAAATACCAGTGAACCCCTTAGCACAGATGTTCATATTGACCCCATCTTGATAAAAGAATGGGAGCAATATGATTAGCAGATCAAAAGCCAGAGTGACCCCAAAACATTATCACATCAGCATCGCTCACAACACAACAGCCCACCATTCTTGATAGTGTGATTGAAGTAACACCCAATAAAGACATAGCTCATAAAGAGATTGAAATAATCCATGAAAACCTTCATGAGAAATTACATTGAATATTGAGGAAATACCACCCTTAGATGTATTTTACGGTCCAAAACACAGGGTTGTAGTCAAAAGACAAAGGAAAAAGAGGAAAATAGACCAGACATCATCCACATCTCCTCAATCTGAATTTATGAATGTTTTATGAAAGGATTCAGAGGTCAATCCTTCTGAGGATTTGACTAAGTTATCTCAATTTTTAGGGGCATACACAGCCGCCACAATTGATAAGGAAAATGAGGTTAACCAATTTTTCAAGGAAAAGGATCAAAGTATTAATCAGCTTGAGGAATATGCAACAGTAGAACAATAGAAGATTAATCAGTTTGAGGAACAACTGGCAGAAGAAAAACAAAAGAATGAGCAGCTTGAAGTATAATTAAACCTTGAGAAACAGAAGATCAACCAGCATGCCATCCAAAAACAACAACAGTTGTCTCAAGAGCTCAAACAACTTCAATTGTCATATCAATAAGAAATTAAGACTAAAGAGGAGCAAATCACATAGCTACAACTCTCTATAGAATAGTTCAAAGATTATCCCAAGGTTGAGGAATTTAAGAAGGAAGCCCTAGAAGCGAATAAAGCCTTATCTCAACAACTCAATCTACTTTTCCATAAAATAACTCTTATTGACCCATTATGCATCATAACTGCATCACTGATCGATCAAGAAGTTAATACCAGATTAGAATTTGAGGATGCAGATGATAAGGTCACAAATTACCTCTCGTGGCAAAGCATAGTAGAAGGAAGAGCTGCTAACCTACTGAAAATTTGAGAGTCACATAAAGAAATATTGTTTTCAGAGTGGGAAACACAATTGATAAAGGCAGAAAGGCTACCTCCAGGGCTAGGTCTATAATGAATAATGTGATTGAAATGATAAATGATCGTTTATATGGAGCCAATTTAATTTCTTATTGTTCCCCAGGTAATCTTCCAAAGGCGAAACTATTGGAAAATCAATGGAAGCAAGATTTGGCCACCAAATATGAACAACTCAACAAAATACAAAGCCTTAACTGGGATGCGTACTGGTCCTTTTCGGTCAAGCCGCACAGCCAACAGATGACCATCAAATGCCTTGTTGATTTTGTTGATCACATGATCCCCGAGCTTTCAGACGCCACGTACATGGGACAACTACACTCCAGGATGAGTCACCATCCAGAAATTCAAAACATGCTTTCAATTTGTTAGTTGTGAATACAGGAGAAGAAATAGATACGATAAATCTTTTCAGATGCAATCTCATTACTATTTTTGCAATTCAAATCCTAGATTTTAATGTTGGCAATTCCAACAACTCTCAACAATTTTTGTAAATAGTTTGTTTTAATTCTTATATAAACCCCTTTCATGTTATTGGAGAAGGGGTCCTCGATTTGTACAAAAACTAGACTTGAGAAGTTGCACTTCTGCACTTCTTAATTTATTTTTTATAAGCAGTGGATCAAGGTTTCATATTTTTGTGAAAGAACTTTTTCAAGACCTGCATTTTTGTATCTCCTGGAAGTTTCTGGAATAAAAAGGTGGAATCAGAATGTTACTTACATATCAAGACTCAAATGCATGCGGTATTTCTATCACTGTTCTTTTTGTCTTGTTCTTTATGTAATTAGCATTTCATTTAATTTTCTATTGTTGATGTATTAACATGCTTCAAGCAATTCTATATTGAGTCACTTCTGAATGATTTAGAATTGTTATATTAGAGATATATGTCAGCAATAAATACCAGTATGTCATGCGATATGTTTTTATAATTACTTTTTTTAATTTCTTAAACAAAGTAATCATTATTTAAATGCATCTTTCTATGGATAAGTAAACCATCTATATGATTATTTGTCTACTAGGAATTATCAAAAATTGCATTGTTATAAGATTACCCGGGTTATATAGATATATGTGTATATTTTTAGAGTTATACATTAAATCACCTATCACATTTTTTATACATTTAAAACACTCATTCATCAAACCATACATTATTGGGAAACTAGTCCCATAACATCCAGTCGGAGCCACCATTCCAAACGGAAAAGGAGTTGTACTAAGGTCTGGATCGGGTGGTTATCCCCAATGTTGGTGTTACGATTTTAGAGGCATCAACATTTTTGGTGCTAGAAGGAGGGCCTAACTATGAATGGCGAGTAAATCTAAATCCACGAGCCATTCTAAGAGTAAAACTCCCTCACCATCTCCTCCAACTTCTCCTTTGCATTCTAAATCTCTTATTCCTAAGCGAGAAGTTGAAAAGAATAATACAACACCCACTGCTGAAATCCTAAACACACCAGACAATTCTTCTCCTGAACCCCCTAAAGTACAGTCTTTGATTCATAAACTACAAGGGTTTTCAATATCCCAAGAAGATTCTGAGTTATCCCAAGGCAGTGTGACTTCGCAATATATCCCATCGCAACCGCTTACTAGGGCAAAGAGTGAAAAACTTGGTATCCCACCAGTTGAATTCCCTCTACCAAGTCGAAAAAGGGCTAGGAAGACACCATCAGAATCTAACAGTGAGACTTTGTCCTCATCATCATCTATTCCATCCATACCATTGCAAGGTCATCCATCCATTTCCCAACTTCAGATCATAGTCCAAACAGGAACAGAAACTTCAACATCCTCTACCCAATCGCTTTCAACTGCTTCTTCACCCTCTTCTACTGTTAGCTCAACGATGGCACATAATCAACCTCAACCAAGGCCATGGACCAACCCAGGAGCTGTCAAAATGCCTACACCTTTGAGCCAATTACTAACACATCTTGAGAAATGGTTACCAAAATTTAATCCTGACATTGGCCTATTAGCAGAAGAACATATAAACAATTTCATGTTATCAATCAACTTGAATGGAGTAACGGAAGAAGATGTTGTAGTTAGACTATTTCCATACACTCTACAAGGAGCAGCAGGATCATGGTACTTTTCATTACCACCAGGGTCTATCAATAGTTTGGATGCTTTCCAGGAGAAATTTCTAACTAAGTTTGGAGACGATAGGTCTACAACAACTCTAATTAATGATCTCTCCAATCTGAAAGCCAAATCAAAGGAACCCATCAAAGACTTCAACTCACGCTTCAATAAGCTGTTGAATAAAATTCCTACGACATCCAAGCCTAGTGAAGAAGTCCGGAATGAATGGTATATTTTTGCCTTGCCTTTAAACATAGCCATTTTCATTGATAGGGCTGCTAAACCAACATTAGCAGAAAATATGAAGGAAGCAATCGATGTTGAAAAATGTATCCTTGCTCTCGAAAACAAAATTGCTCTAGAAGAAAAGAAATCCAAAAAGTTACCATTAGAGATGATTCAAAGAAGAAAGTAGTCAAGGATCCATATGACATGGAAGGTTTACAAAAAGTTCTTAAAACTATGTCTAATGAAATGGTTGAAATAAAGAAGCATGTAGCAGAAAATTCTACGAAAAGACTATTTAGGAACTTTAAAAGAAATCAGCCAACTTATCCCAAACCACCTAATGCTATATCTAATACAGAATATGATCTGGATGATGATGAAGATGAAGATAATGTTTTATCATCTAAAGAAATGGAAGAAGATGAAACAGTTGAATGTCATGGAATGTGGGACTTTATCTTACCCAACTCTGAAAATGAAAGTGAACAGGAAGCTCTCCCAGTAAATACCAGGAGAAAAATTATAGCAGAGCCTAATCAAGCAAATTCTAAGAAGAAAAACAACTCCTATTACTAAAGACAAAGCTCCCACAAAGAAAACTCCAGTTGTGTCTCCCCACAATCAACCATCATCCTCAGATCCTCCCCCATCTTCTAAAACGCTAGTAGTTTCAGATTCCATGGATTATAAAATTGTGGAAGACATGAAGAAGACTCGAGAAAACATTCTTTACATGAATTTAGCAAGCTCAAACATCAGCAAAAGTTGTTGCTTAAAGAATTAAATGCAGTACCTTCTTCTCCTCTTCCAACTGGTGTATTATCCAAGGCTTCTAGAGGATCAGGTAAGCCACCATGTGATAAGGTAGATGCTACTGATGCTGTTTTAATTAGGGATAGGTCAAATTCTCATACTTCTCCTTTTCTCTTGACTTATGAGATCTATAATAGAAATTTGCACAACTATTTGATAGATTCAATGGCTTCATCAAATATAATTCCAACCTCGGTTTGCTCTAAGTTAAATATTGATCCCCAGAAGTCTGCAGTTCATATTGTTCAATTAGATCGAACTAAAGTAAAAGTCTTAGGAAAAATAAATTCAGTTACTATCAGATTATCAGCTGATCCCAGGGTTGTCCAAAGAATTGATATATTAATTGTTGACATCCCTGAGTTTTATGGTTTGATCCTTAGCAAAGACTGGTCCGAAAAACTTCACAGTTATATTTTGACTGATTGGTCTCACATGTGGCTTCCCTATAATGGGAAACCAAATCAAATCAGAATAGATCGCGAAAAACATTTGACTCATACAGTAACTGAGTTTGAAGAAGAAAATCAACCTGTAGCCTTCAATAATAACATTCTTGGAAACTATTCGGCTGAATCATTTTTTGGGAATTTTAATGCTCAGCAATCCCCTTTTCCTGTTAATAGTGTCATGTCACAGATCGAAAATTTCTCCCATATTGATACCTCAAAGTGTGTTAATGTTGCAGATGAACTTGTAAATAAGCCTGTAAATAAGCCTTTATTTTGGTCTTTGTATTTTGATGGATCAAAATCTAATGACGGTGCAGGAGCAGGATGTATTTTAGTTAGTCTAGTAAGAGAAAAAATGATGTTATCATGTAGGCTAGAATTTGAGTGTACTAATAACACTGCAGAATATGAAGCATTGATTCAAGGGCTCTATAAAGCAATAGGCCTGAATATCTAATATCTGAAAGTATTTGGTGATTCGGAAATTGTCATTAAACAAGTGAGAAATACTATCCATTGTCTTTCAGGACATCTCAAACATTATCAATCACTTATTTAAGATCTCATAACTTATTTTCTGGCATTTGACATTTTTCCTATTCCTAGATCACAGAATGCAGCAGCCGATATTTTGGCTAATGTTGCTTCTAAGCTCCTTCCATCCGAGGATTATAGTCCAGATAGATTTTCTATTGAATTAATTTTTTGGCCATCTATCCTAGACAGTCACCAATTGGCGTGTATTTAATCGTGATGAGGATATCTTAAATTTCTTGACTTTTGAAGGATCGTATGATGATTAGATTATCAATGAAAGCGATCATGATCTTCAATTAAAACAAAGACTCAATGAAAATACTATTCCTAAATTTGTGGTCAAGCTAGAAGATCTTTATGATATTAAAGATAGATTCAAAAGGGTCACTAATCCAAAACTTCAAAGTTCTACTTTAACGTTTGAATTAGTAAATCTCAGCAAAGAGGCCAAACCACAAAATGTCAATCTAGGACTTGGAATTTCATTAGATGAAAGATTTGCTTTCATCAGATTATTAAAGAAATACAAAAATGTTTTCGCTTGGAATTACGAAGATCTGAAAACTTATGATACTTCCATCATTCAACACACAATTCCAATGATTTCTGATGAGAAACCTATACAACAGAAGCTAAGGAAAATTCACCCAAATCTTGAAAGTCAAATTAAAGCAGAGTTGAATAAACTCCTTAAAGCCAAAATAATATTTCCTATCAGACATTCTAAATGGGTCTCAAACTTAGTACCAGTAAGAAAAAAGAATGGTGATATTAGGATTTGCATAGATTTTAGAAATCTCAACAAAGCATGTCAGAAGGATAATTTCCCATTACCAACAATGGAGTAGATACTTCAATCAGTAGTTGGCACATAGTTAATGTCTTTTCTTGATGGTTTTTCAGGATACAATTAGATACTGGTACATCCAGATGATAGATTAAAGACTACATTCAGGACTAAATGGGGAACCTATGCTTATCAGAAAATGCCTTTTGGTTTAATAAATACTGGAGCTACTTTTCAAAGAGCCATGGATATAGCCTTCAAAGGTTTGATCAATAGGACAATCATTGTTTACTTAGATGACATAATTGTCTATTCTAAGAAAAGGAGCAATCATCTGCATGATTTAAAACAGAACTTTGAACGTTGCAAAAGATATGGGATTTCTTTAAATTCAAAGAAATCATTCTTTGCTCTTAATGAAGGTAAACTCTTAGGGTTCATTGTATCCAAAGATGGCATATACATTGATCTAGATAGGATAAAAGAGATTTCTGATATCCCTTTTCCACATAATAAGAAATCTATGCAATCATTTTTGGGACAGATAAATTTTGTGAAGAGATTTGTTCCTGATTTTTCTCATATAGTTTTTCCATTGCAATCCATGATTAAGAAAAATTCAATCTTCAAATGGGGACATAACGAAAAAGAGGTAACCCCTTCTTACCAGTACATATTCTTTATGCAAGCTAGTTTCTTTTATGAAATAATGTTGTAAATATTCTACCATTGGCTTTTCACTATTGAAAATCTCTTTGAAAGAATATTGTGAATACTTTCTTTCAAAGAGTAGAAACTTTCAAGGAAATGATTATAGTTTTGGAAATTAGATAAAACGTGAAACTCTGATATTCTCTTTAAATTTGTGAAATCTTTCAAACCTTGAAAATACAGTAAATCATTTTAAGTTTTATCAGTTGAGAAAGGTTATTTACAAAAGGGTAAAGAATTTTTCTAGCTAAGCATCCACAACTCTAGAATTGTCATCCATAAACTCTTAAGGAGTAAGTCATTCACCCCATCCACTAGGTTTATGATTTTTCAGAGTGTAATTCTAAAATATATCTAATTTAAAAGATAAGAGGTCTCATGACGAGCCTGCTTACCATGATCATAGGGAACTAATTAAACTGACATTACCAATATTGCATACCAAAACAGGGTAATGGCTTATAATTATAAGACAAGGGGTCTCATTACAAGCCAGCTTGTTCATTTCAATTACAACCAGTGGCGTTGTCATCTTCTGGCTCCCAAACCACTATAATGGCTTTTATCCAAAAAAATAAAAAAGTAAAAAATGAAAATACGTGTAGATATATCTTTTTTTATTTATCTTTCAAAAGTTATACTCTTAGATGGATGGGACAATGAATGATTGATGGTTAAAAGGTAACCCTGTCGAGACTATAGATTTTTGCTGGCAGCAGAGGCAATACCTGTGACAAAAGAGTAAATTTAAAAGCTAAGTTGGAAGAGCCCCCTACTTTATCTTTAACAACCAATCAAAGCTTGAAAAAAACAAAATGTTTTTATTTCATCATAAGGGTTTGTAAAAGAAATTGAAAAATTGATATTTTGTTTATTCAGAGTAAAATTTTTATCTAATCAATTCTTAGACAGTTGTTTTTTTTCCTCAATTGATTCTACTTAAGAAAGTTTTAGAAATTTCATTATTTTTCAGAGATAATTGGTTCTCCCAGTGAATCGCCAATTGTTGTGCTATACAACAACCTCCCATTTCACTTTTTATAATTGAAAGTTTTAAAATGCTAAATAAGAAATGGGTCCCCTTTAGAATATAAATAAAAGAAACTTTTAAGTAAATTACATTTTCAATAAAAGTCATATAAAAGATGCTTTTTGAGTATTTAGGACCGCTCATTACAAATCGGGATTCTTTAGAACCCGTGAACATCCATTTGGAAAAGTGCGATGCAATCAGAGTCATAACAAAACCCTCATCGCGAAGTTTTTATCAAAGTAAGCCATTTATAAATACGACGTGATGTAACTATCGCATCTCGCACATCATGAATCCCAAAAAATGAACAAATTGAGTATTATAAAAGATAAAGAACCTCTTACTGGTCATCAAAGTAGCTCCTCGAGGTGGTATCTTCAAGTATTTACTGCGCGCATCTATTGCAACTCAGCCTCTTCCTTGGGCACTTCTCTCAGCAGCTTTATGAATGCATCCCTTGCAGCGTTACTGTTACATAGAAGAAAATATCAAGCGAACAACTCAACTTAAAGTAAAAGGGTGCACGAAGCTTTTAGTAACTCAAATAAAGAAATTACAGAGCATTACAAGAGAAAAATAAGAAATCTCAGAGCTTAGAAGCACTCAGTCCAACAACAACAATATGGGCTTCTCTTTTGTAGATCTCTTGTTTTATAGGCTTCCTAAAGAATCTACTTTTATCTAGACATGACACAAAGTGAAATAATTGAGGGTCCTGTTAGCATTCCATAGTCTGACGGTGTCTACTCAATATTCTAGTACAATAATGCAAAAGCACACTTAGTACAATAATTGAGCCTTTCTACTATTTACAAGGAATCAAAGGACTATCACCATGGTCCTTTGGGACTGCGGTCTTCATCATAATCATCTAATTTGTCAGATGATTGATTCTTTTTTTGATATGCTTCCTCAAGTATCTTTAGATATTTTTCTTCATAGTTGAGCATCTTAGTACACATCTAAAAATAAAGTTTCCTTTCCTTTTGAAGATTCTGGTGTTGTAGATGCTATAGCTGCTTTAGAGGACTGTCCGACTTCCAACTTTATTCTATCTCTGAAGGCATGATGAATTTGATAAGGTAACTTGAATGGGTCATCTCTTTTTCTCCATCTGTTGATGTAGGCAGTAGGATTTATCTCTATGTCCAAGAAGGAATCTTTAAGAGCTATTGAGAAGGCTAACATCTATTGTACTGATAGCTCTATTCCATCCAATAGTTCCCATTTGAATATCTGAAACATATTGGTTGTTGTTTCTATCATGTGTTGTACCCAAATCTTACAATGGTCACTTATTCCCTATTTTCTTGCCATCCAAGTTAAAATTAAATGAAGTGCATACCCTGGTTGATAACAATAGACTGATTAAACATACAGTATCTGAAGTCCAGTTTCCTGAAATTACTCCTATTGTGATCAATACTTTCTGATTGAATGAAAACTTTAAAACCTAATGTTTTCCTTGTAATTCTTTCAATTTTTTGATGACATGGATTTTTTCAACCAATTTGCTTTTAGGGAATTCTTTTAGCCATTCAATGACTTGTTTTACTTCTTCTTTATTTTCAGCCAAATATGAACTTTCTGAGAAATGGTTCTCAAAGACTTGTGAAAAGGGATTTGGATCAATAGCATTTCTCATCTATGGACTTTGAAAATCCCATGGTGTGGAAAATATTTTGATATACTGCAAAGTTCTTTCTACACATTGGGATTTTCTTTCAACCTGTTTCTTTCTGTAGAATCCCTCTTTAATTTCCCAATCTACAAATGGTTCAAATATTTCATACTGGAGAAAAGTATCTAAATGCATATATTCTACATCCATTCTCTGTAAATATGATGCTTCTATTTCTTCAAATAAATCTGGGATTCTTAAGGATGCTAAGAATTTTCAAACTTCTTCTTTAATATTAACATCAACAAGATCCATCATTTTGGCATTGGTTATTATCGGGAAAACTAGTGTCGATTCAGAGCTGCTAGTCCCACTAAGATGGGTAGCTATCTTAGAAACAAACAAACTAAAGTTACTTGTATTTTCCTTTATGAGAGATAGATGAGAGAGAAGCAAAGAGCACCAACCTCAGTCTTTCGCTAGTCTCCTTGCTTGTTTCCTCTCTCCTTTGATGAAGCTTTCGCCACTCCTTTCTCGCTTGTCTTGCTTCAAAGAACACCTGTAGATTCAAGGCAGCAAAATATCATCAAAGCATAGAGATCTATAACCATAAACAATGTAGGATCAGATGTACATTAACCATATAAATACATACATCAACAAGATTGAGAGATATACAAGCATATGGAGGAAAACTCAAATAGCTTTATTGATAGAAGTAGTAGAAGAGAGGATTACAACCAGGTTGTCTGATCTAGCATCATCCTCCCATCATGAAAGCCCTCTTCACCTCATACAAAGCAATATCACCCAACAATGTCTTCAAAGAGAAACCAACAACACTTCCTTGCAAATTACAAAATTCCAGCCTCTGGATCTCTTGGATGAGGGATCCATATATAGATGTTTATAGGTGAGTGAGTCAGCTTCTGGGATTTTGATTAGTGTCATTTCATTGATAGTTCTTAGTTCCACTTGGAGATTTCAGATCTCTTACTCATCCTTGGGAAAATTCAGAGAGGCAAGTGTCATATGAGCAGTTTCTATAAGATTCTCTGGGTTTCCACCTTGAAAACTCCTTCTGCCATTTGTTTGCTCTCGCTCATCACACCCTACAGAAGGGCTTTCCAGCATGCATCACACCCCCCTGTGTGTAATAGGTTAGATGCATCACACCCTATGCATAGAGTAGTCTGTATGGTCCTGTTTTGACCAGTTATGAGTAGTTTTTCATAGAGAACTTCTGGGAGATGATGTAATCAGCTGACCTTGTTCCTTTAGGGTATGAAACAAAACTTTTAGGGGTTTAGGAGCCCTTGGTTTATGGACATATGTGATTGGGGTTGCAGTGCCCAAATATGTCTATAACATTGGTGAAGATTTCTAGAGCAAAGTCAATACTACTGATCATCTGATAGTAGTTTAAAATCTGTAAAACCAGATCATGGATTGTGTATATTGTATTGACCATAAGTCATCAAGAGTTCTAAAATAAATCTTGACCTTTAGATTTGGTAGAGAGTATACCTTGACCAATTCAGGATCTAACCCAAGAACAGTACCAATATTTTTTGATTCCGAAGCTTGGCATTTCTGAATCCATTGGTTTCTTCTTAATATGAGACCAACTATCTTTTTGATTTCTAAACAAAGATCTTCAACATGTTTTTCCTGAATTTTAAATCTTTTTACAAATGTGTCAAAATTATCTTCTTGTTCTGGAAAATCAAATATACTACCTGTGAATTCTTTTTTGCTGCGACTGATTCTGTGAGCTTTGTTCATATCCCTGGTAAGAGCATCTGCAAGATAATTGGAATTTCCAGGAATCCATTCTACATCAAAATCATATTGCTGAAACCAAATTTGCCATGCCAATAATCTTCCTCTTGCCATTTTTCTTGACAATTTTTCTGAGAAGAAATATTTAAAATTCATTGAGTCAGTTCTAATCAAAAATTTTCTAGGTGTAAGATATGACTCAAATTTTTGGATGCCGTTGAAAATCGCAAGAGTTTCTTTTTCAGCAGCAAAATAATGGGCAATTTAATTAGATCCTTTTCTACTCTTGAACGTCGAATTGTTACTGAAGTCGATTCTAGATATTTTGAAAAGGATATCGATCCCAAAAGGGAATTGGAGACAGTAGAAAATCCCGAAAGTTGGAATCCTCCAACTCTCCATGCAACTGATGTCTATAAAACCCCTCTCTCTAATATCTTTCAGAAAAATATGCTTTTAAAAGAAGTAGAAGTAAAGATCAAAATTTCTGGTCCTTATATTCAAATAGTCTCTCTTTCCTTGTTTACCAGTGAAGAAATCAAAAAATTTAGACAATATGCAAAAGACAAAAAATATTCCTATTTACATTTTGGAGGTATTAGGATAGGTTTGGCCCCTTTGTTTAGGCATGGCTTAAATACTCCTTGCATTTTTGAAGTTTTTGATACTCAACACCAAAGATATGATGTTGCTAGGATAGGTACTATTTTTGGTAACCTATCTACTGGTTGTCAATATGGAACTATCTTTCTAGACTACTCTATTAGTCTTACAGATCCTCATCTGAAAGATTGTTGGAAACTGATGGTAAGAGTTCAAGGATTGAAAATGGTTGACAATAGTGAATCCTTATCTACAATGATTCAAACATCCTTTCAATTGTCCAACACAGTTCATCCAAAACTAAAACAGCCAGTACTTAGAGATTGTGTGTCAGTTGGTTTGAATAATGCACAAGTCGAAGGAGTATGACATGATTCTATAGGTTTACCAAATGACTGGTATTTTCAATACAAGTCATTAGCTGATGAAAGGAAAACATGAAGTTTAACAAGAAGAGCCTCGCTGCAAGATGGTAAAATTAGAATTCTTCAAGAAAAGCCTTCTGTCCAGTGCCCTATCATTCATCCAAGAAAGTATGCATTACCAGCCTCTAATCCTACAAAGTCCTCATCCCAAATAGCTAGCTCTTCCAGTCAGCTTGTACTATCTTCCAATGAATTGTATATACCTAAATTCAAGCCTTTTATTGCTGTAAATAAAATGTTTAGAATTTTTAATTCTCAAATAGCCCCAGTTAAGGAATGGCAATTCGCTAATCGCGGCTTTTTGAAAGGAGGAAAATGGCCTCCAAAGATGAAATTCTGCACCACATCATCATCATCAAAGCAACCTCCAACACGAGCTGATTGTGCCCCTTTGATTGAACACAATTCCTCAAATACAAATGATCTAGATCAATTGTATCAAATTGGTAATTATATTACTACATGGTGTTCTTATGCTGAAGACACCATAGATGATCTAGGTGCACAGAATGAACTCATTTTAGCCAATCTCAAGCTTTTGCATGATGAACAACAAGAAGAAAGAGCTGAGAAAGAAGCTAGGATGTAGAAGAAAGAACGAAGAAGAAAATCAAAAGCATCTCAGAGTTCAAAATTCATTATAGATATGTCGACTCCAAAGTTCGGGGACCAAGAAGAAACAGAAGCTAGCAGCTCTGAAACATCTTTCAGGCCAATGAAAATAGATTATGTTCCAAAAAAACCTAGAAAAACAAAAGCAGAAATTGTAACTCTTGAAAATGCAGCTTCTAAGTTCCCATCTTTCATTATGTCGTCAATCCAAAAAGAAAATTTTGTAAAAGAAGTCCAAAAATATCCTAGAATAGAAGAAGATCTATTTTCTTCTAATTCTAGTGGTTATATTTTAGATTTGGACAAATCCACCAACCCAGCTGAATCAATTAGAATATGGATTGGAGATTTATATCAGATGCAAGTAACTACAAAGCTCGATAATATATCCATATTTGTTCTAGCAGAAAAAAGGATGGCGGGAATAGTTTATGACTAGTGGATCAGACCACCCGAGTCATAACGACAAGCAGTTGTTGCAGTAGGACTATCTACTTTAGAAGTACTACTGAAAACATAGTTTGTCCCTGAGCCAATTGATGAGAAAAAGCAAATTATTACAGATCTTGCTAGAATGGAGCTGAAAGATTTAAAATATCTTGAATCTTTTGGTCAAGATTTTATGGCCAAAATTTACAAAGCAAATCTTTCAAATGATTCAGTTCAAAAAAATTATTTTTTATCAAAATTTCCAAGAAATCTAAGAGATCTGATCTCTAAAGATATTGAATTTCAAAATAAAACTATTGATCAGATTTACTGGGTGAATCTCTTATTTCGGTGTCATGAGAAGGTTAAATATCTCTATTGGAAAAAACAAGCACATGATATCACTCCCAGTGCTAATGTTTGCCTTGTTGCTTTGCCAAGGACACCATTCAAGAAAAAGAAGAAAAATAAAAGATATGGAAAATTTAAAACCAAAAAAATTGCAAATCCAAGAAGACCTTTTAAAATTTTCAGATTTCTGAAGAAGAGGAAACAGTCGAGAACCAAAAACAATAGTTGTTTTATATGTAAACAAGAAGGACATTATGCTCATGCATGTCCAAAAAGCACATCTGGTAAATTAAAAGCCTGTGTAGATATTGAAGAATTTTGTGATGATTGGTCTGTTGTAAATTCAGAAGAAGAACCATCAGATGTATATATGTTGTCTGATGCTTCTTTAACAGAGGACGAAAAAATGACAAATTATGTCCAAAAAATGAACATATGTTTTGATTGTTCTAATGATGAGTTTTCAGATGACAAAGAAGAGCTTCACTATAGTGAAGAAGTTGAGACTGAAACAGATAACTCTATAACCAGTGACACAGAATCTTTATGTTGGTCTCCAAAGGCAGAGAAAGACAAAGGAAAAAAAGCAATGCCAATTCTACCACAACTAAATTCCTTTTGTCCATATGAAAAAATGATTGGACAAACATCCTCTATTCCAGTACCTGAATTTGATCCAGAAGCCGAGTAGAGTTTTTTAAAGAAAATAGTAAAAACAAATAATCTTTTGCATATACCAGTCACCGTGCAGGTAAAGAACAGTTGGGTAGAACTTGATGCATTGATTGATACTAGTGGATCAAACAATCTTGCAAGGCCTCCTTTGTTCAAAGGATTTTGGAAATCGCTCCAAAATATCCTAATTTCAGAAACTGTTGGAGGTACAGTTAATCTTACTCACTATGTAGATAATATTTCTTTAAAATTAGGAGGGAAGATTGTAAAGATATCTGCTATACAACATTATGACCCATCAACCAGTCTATTTTTGGGTATGTCGTTTATAAACTCAGTCTTGCTAGTGACAATTATTGAAGATAAAGTTATCTTCAATTTTAATAAGCAAGCAATTTCTGTTCCAAGATTGAAATTTGTAGATTTCGAAGTCCGATAAGAAAGTCAGAAGAAAACTAGTTCCAGAAAACCAAATAATGACTCAAAGAATTGGCAAGAAGTACTGCAGATCTATGAAGCCAAAGAAGCTCTAAAAATAAAACAGAAAGCAGTTGTTGATCCCCAATGGTCTCCAGATCAAATTTCTACATATGACATATTACTCAAAAGCTGCTCTGAAGACCCCCAAAAGTTTTGGGAAAAGGAGAGCCCAAGGCAAGAAATTGTTACTGTTAGTGCCTAGATTTGCCTCAAGCTGAAAAGACAAGGTTCTAGGTCCACGTCAAACCACGCTCAGCCTCGTAGCTAGCCCTACGAGGACAGGAGAGAGCTCTCTCTAGGTCAATCTCAGCGAAAGATAATCGATGGGGCTTGAGATGACTGATTTAACAACTGATATTAGGCTAGGTATGAAGTGCAAGGATTTGATTTGAGTTTTTAAGGGTTTTGTTGGAAAAAAGGGACAGGCAAATTTTGGGTCCGGGGATGAGACCTAGTTTTTGCAGAGTTATCATTGGGGCAAGGAAGGCAATCATTTTGATGCTTTGAATTGAATGAACAGATGGATCAGACCAGTGAGGGGCTAAGGAGGGAAAAAATGTCTCAAGAGTCCTCCTCAAATAGATGAAAACATTTAGAATTAAACAAAATTTCAAGGCAAAGCACAACAGTCCAATGAATTCTACCTCAATCACTCATTTGTTTAATTTCAGAAGAAAAAAGAAGGTGAAAATGATACAGATACACATCAGTGAACTTACAATTCCTTATAGAAAAACACCATCAAAACACAGAGCCACATGGATCCCAACAAGTGTTGCAAAACCTAGTCTTTCCTTTGCCAAAAATGCAAAAAGCAAATGTACAAAGGAGTGCCCAAGCAATCCCTAGTGTCCAACCCTGAAAATGACTGAGAAATTACATGATATAGACAAGCCTAACTCCTTCCCATGCCTATAGGGGTCAATCTCATCATTCTAGGAGCTGTTTGAACCAATTCTAAACAAGGAACTGAAATCTAGGTAATCAAACAACTTGCCCATATATGCTAGGAAATTGATTCATTCATTTAATTTTCACTTTTTAGTGAATGAATCCTCTAGAAAAAGTAAAAATGTGCCAATATTACATCATGGTTATCAAATTACATAATGAAAGGTCAAGTGGAACATCAAAAAGAAAAACTGGTCAAAACTGGGCGAATTTCTGAGCTGAATAGTGAAAAATAGGCAAAAATCCTCTATGCGCCACGCCTGATTCTCTATGCGTCACACCACTTTGAAGCTGATTTTGAGGCACTTCTCGAAGTCCAAATTGAGCCCAAGTATGCTTGTTGGGAATTTCTGCCTGTATACTTTCCAACGCAAGTGGAATTTTTCAATTTGGTCTCCATTTGCCCCTCCAAAAGTCAGTTCTCCCAACATTGCTTCCTGTGTGTCAAAATAGGGGCAATGAGGTCATTTTTTAAGTGTTTTTGGCCTCTTGAGGCCTCAAAACCTGTCCAAATTTATTGGCCATGCACCAGAAACCACAATTTATCATGAAAAATCTAGAAATGCAATTTTTTTTGGATTTGGAGCCCTCTAGAAAAATCGAGTGCCATGTGGCGCGGCGCATAGGGAGGCAAAACCTATTTTTTAGTGCAAAAAATTTCAAAATGCCAAAAATTGCTCCAAATTTCTTGAAATTTGGGCTGGACCTTCTCTATCAAGTGTCATGCTAGGCTAAAGAGGCTTCGGCCAATATTTGAAGATGATCATGCTCCTTTTGCCTCTTTTTCTTCCTTATTGCCTTCTTTAATTTTGCCTTTAGATTCCTTATTCATGCCTTGCAAACCTTGTTCCATGCCATGTAGTGGAAAGCCATGTGTCTCAGCAATGCTTTGTCCTTGTCAACCTTGTCTAGTAATCCCTCTAAGTGGATGTTGACTCTTTCGAGCCAAGACTCCCGATCATCATTAATCTCTTGCTCCAATGAAGTGAATTCAGTCCTCCTCCTTTGGGTAGCTTGACGATTCTCCCTGATGTTTTGTAATTCCATAATCGCCTGCTGATATTCAAGCTATTTATTCCTTTTCTCCAAGTATTTTATATTCCACTTAGCCCTCTCCAAGTCAAGGGACAAGGCTTTGATCTCTGTTTGCTGCTCCTGGATGATATCTTTAAGGTTGGCACTTTGCGAGCCCATGTCTGTATCGTCATCTTGAATGAGAATGAAGTCAGTCTCTTGTTCACCTGAAGGCCCTACATCTTGCATTGGCCTCTTGCCTTTGTCCTGTACCTGTGGTGCTGATGTCGGAAGTGAGGCCCCTTCCACACCTGGTGGAGATAACACTCGCTTAACTACCACAAACAACTGCCTGGTACCCTTCTGATAATTAATGAAAACCGGTATAGTAGCAGCGTGTGGGTCATGGCCTTCATGCTGATGAGAAGGTCCACCTATCTCATGCCCAGCCTCTGAAGGCCCCTGTGAAGCTCTGAAGAAGTCACGGGAGATGAAATCATCCCAAGTGATGCCTTGTAATCCAAGCTGATGAACCACCACAATCTTGATGAGAGCAAAATGATAAACACTGTTAAGTTGCTGCTGAGGGGTCTTGTGCTACACAAGGGTGGTCATCCTCTCTATGTTCCGGCATATGAAATAAGGAATGTTCATCATCCGTACCCGAGTGAAATGCATGAGCAACCTTATGTGATAAGCATATAAACGAGAGAACCGTCCCTCATAGCTGAAATACTTCATGATTAATTTCATTAGTGGAGCATATTCATCTTTAAGATATCTGAACGGAAACACTCTCTTGAGCTGCCTCAAGAAACCAGTTTTAATATATGGCTCATAATGCTGCCGGTCAATCTTCTTCCTCTTGTTCCATGGTTCTCCAATGTTGGGTATGCCGGTTGCCAATGAAATGGTTTCTGGTGTTAGTGTGAAAGTGACACCAGCTAAGGTAGCCTGATCTCCATGTAAATGCAGCACAAATAGATGAGCCAACTCATGATGAAATTGAACATTAGCCACCTTCTCACAAAACTCATAACATGACTGATGCTGAAAACAGGAGATGGCTAGAGGGCAGGCTTGTAATTCAGTGAGGGTGATTGGTTCTTCTCTGATATGTCTGCCACCTCTATGAGGCCTCTGGGGTGCATGTTCCTCCATGGGTGAGTCACTTTGGGTCTCCACTTCATAATCAGATGAATGCTCGGATGCCATAACTGTTGTACAAAATGCCTTGGAGAAAACTGATTGTTGATGTATGAAAACTGTGTTGGGCTGTTCTTTAGTAATGTGCCTAACCTCTGCCACCAAGGGGAAAACAGTGAAACAGGGACTGTTAGGAGAGAAGAAAATAGTGAGGGATTAGGGGCTATTGGGATAGATTTTTTTAGGGAAATATGGGAGAGGGTTTGGGATTTTATGTATGGGATTAGGGTTTAGGGTTTTACATTTGGAAATTTGGGAAAGGGAATTTGGGATAGGGGTTTAGTGGTTTTAGGGGGTAGGGAACAATGAAATCAGGGGAAAATGGAATAAGGGAGAAAAGAAAATGATGGGAAGAGAAAAAACTTGGTGGCAAACAGTTGTTGAAACCCTAGGCAGCCATTTTTATGTGAGGGCTTTGACAAGGTAGGGTTTGATTATATGTTTAGACCATCACCATCCATAAACCACCATAGCATATCACAAAATTGGATGAAACATCAAGATGGAGGCTCTACCTGGCAAATCTATGTGAGTTCTTTGCAAATTGGAGGAATTGTGAGCAGTTTTATTGTGTGTGCTGCGCAGCTCGCCCAATGCACCGCGCCTTCCCAGTGCACTGTGCCCGTGAAAAAATACATTGCGTGTTTGCTCCCAATGCGCTACGCCTCTCCGGTGCGTCGCGCCTTCTGCCCAGTGCGCCGCGTGCACTCTAAACACATTCTTGGCTTTGAAAATTACAGTTTCGCCCTCTCACCACTAAACTTTGATCTTCTTTGATCTCTTGGATGCAAATGACATTGATACACATAGAGATATCTTTATAAAGACATGGCTTTGATTTTGTCTTTGTAAAGACCCACTTTTGTAATGTTTTAAAATTGGCATTTCTTCACTTTAATACAAACCCTGTTCTTTTGTTTCCTCTTTGATTATCTGACTTGAATGATGAATCTTTTGGCTATTTTTGCAGGGATAGTGGCATGTCTTGACAAAGGAAGACCAGGGCTGCGCCTGGAGAATTCAACAACTGAAAAACTTTTGACAATTACATGGCAATTTATTACAAAACGAAATGACGAATTTTCTTCAAAACAGAGTTTTGAAGAAAAGTCATAGTCCAGCAATATGACGATGAAAATATTTGAAATGAAAACTTATTGAAGACATCCTCATGACCTGTGGGCATTATTTGACATTTTGAAGACCAAACCCTAGACCTAGAAACTGAAAGACTCTTTTTTGACCAAAACACCATCTATGACTGTAAATGACTGAAATCAACTTTGATGATCTTTGAGAAATTTTGACCAACCCAGCAGGTGCAACCATGAGGGAAACAGGTGAAGAGACCCTTCCGTCAGACATTGGTATGACCCTAATGGAATGCAAATGAAAGAGCTGAATGAGACACCTAAAAATGAAATGTAATAAGAGAAATGATCTTTGACGGAGGGATGACCAGACTGACTCTAACATTAGCTCCAATGGGGATGGTAGCTACAAGGAGGTGCCAAGAACGGCAGATCTCTGGAAGAGCTAGACAGTGACTTCATCCATTGGGCTATGGAGTCATTATTTTGACAAATCCACACAAGACTTTTGACTCAATTTATTTGACTGAAAGTTGAATCAATAACAAGACTGAAAGCTGACTCGCAAATAAATCAAACATCTAATACACCAAAATTGAAACCAGACCTTCAGTTTTAATTGAAACTATGTTGAAACTGACTGGAATGACTCAAGACCTATTTAACTGAAACAAGTACTTACAAAGCTTTTTGAATGGCAGCAGACCATCAAGATTTGAGGACTTCAAATCATGATGAAAACCAACTGCCTGCTAATGGAATATGTACAATCATGTGTAGTGTGTCTTCCAATGTAACTAATCAAGAAGATGCCTCCTTGATTGATTCTCCTAATCAGATATCCTGGTCAACAATAAATACTGGTAACTGGGCATCCAAAAACATAATTGACCATGATCTCCTTCATCACTGAATACTGCAATAATCACCTTCACTACTGACTGCAACAGATTTGCCAGAGGATCTTGAAAAACATGAAGATTTACCTCCTGCTGAAGAAACAAGGTGTCTTTTTCTTTGATTCTGATCTTCCTTCATAATGTACTTCAGTAAAAGTATGTTCCTGGTCCTCAAAAAATTCTGAACAAGTAGATGAGCAGATCTCCTCTTGGAAAAACATTTCAAAACATGAGACATATGAAGAAGAATCTGAAAGGCAGTGTTGAATGTTCTGATCTTCTGTAGTCTGAATATTATTTTGATCATCTTCATATGATATAACGACCATATTGTCATGTTTCTTATTACATTCATCAATCATAAGAAAAGAAACTTCATATGATTCTTGATACTCAAACATGACATTTCTATCATCTACCAACGATTCATCCAAGGAAACTTTTTCACTTACTTGAGCGAAGATCTCGTCTTGTTTTTCATAGAGGGAATGAACTACCTCCTCATGAAGATCTAGTTCTGGTGAGATGAGAGCATTTAGGTCTGTAACTCTGTTTTCTTCATTTGAGGCAGCCTCAACAATACAACTCTCTTTTATGAGATCTGGAACAACATGTTTTTCCTCATCACAATTTATCTCTCGTTCTGATTTATCGTCATCACTATCTGAGATTGGAACATCATTTTCCTGTGTATCATCCTTTATTTCAACCAGATCTGAAATGAAACTTCTTCTTTCATCATTTTCAGCCATATGGAAATCTTCAACCTGCTGATCTTGATAAGTATCCTCTAAGATTTTTGTGTGCTGCTGAAATGAATTTTCATACAATGCTTCCATGATTTCTCCGTCCATCAATTCAGTATCTCCATAAAAATTCTCAAGATCTTCAATGAAACTACTAACGTGTTCACAACAATTCTGCACTAATATTAAGGATGGACAAGATTCTTTATACCTTTCAAAGAATATTGTATGAAAATCTTTTAGACAATAAATAGAAGCAGGTGGCAAACTTTCATACCAAGATTGGGCTTCATCTTCCAGAGTAGCCATAAACATTTTCATCAAACAGTCTTCAGGAAAAACGATCTTTAATTTATGCACATGAATGTGAAATTTCACCAGATGAAGAGTAGCATCATTACCTTCCACATTTCTGAACATAGGCAAATTCTGAAGCCAATCCACCTTGGGAATTTTATTTGGAAAACCTGGGATGTGATCTCGGCTCATGGGAGCGTATCTTCTTGCAACCCGTTCCATCTTGAAAATCTTAAAGCTACTAATCTTCCTGCAGTGGAGTCACCATGAAGCATTGATCTCTGGATTTTTCAGTGAATGAAGTTGCCAGGTGAATGATTTCAGCCTATCAAATTCTAGACTCATCACCCAAAGTCTAGAATGATCTAATTTACTGGGGGTAAATCACAAGTCAAGTGTCACGTTCACAAGCTAGACCGGAGATTGACTGAAGCATCGTTTATCTACTTTCGTTGATGCATAGCAAGAGCGTTTCGAAGGCTACCTGGCATAACTTCAGGCTCCGTCTGTAGCTTATAAAGAAAATAAAACTAACAAGCAAACCATTTTTAGTCCCCAGTATGGTCGCCACTATTTTAGAGCCTAGATTTGCCTCAGGCTGAAAAGACAAGGTTCTAGGTACACATCAAACCATGCTCAGCATCGTAGCTAGCCCTACGAGGACAGGAGAGGGCTCTCTCTGGGTCAATCTCAGCAAAAGATAATCGATGGGGCTTGAGATGACTGATTTAACAACTGATCTTAGGCTAGGTATGAAGTGCAAGGATTTGATTTGAGTTTTTAAGGGTTTTGTTGGAAAAAAGGGACAGGCAAATTTTGGGTCTGGGGATGAGGCCTAGTTTTTGCAGAGTTCTGATTGGGGCAAGGAAGGCAATCATTTTGATGCTTTGAATTGAATGAATGGATGGATCAAACCGATGAGGGGTTAAGGAGGGCAAAAATGTCTCAAGAGTCCTCCTCAAATAGATGAAAACATGTAGAATTAAACAAAATTTCAAGGCAAAGCACAGCAGTCCAATGGATTCTACCTCAATCACTCATTTGTTTAATTTCAGAAGAAAAAAGAAGGGGAAAATGATACACATACACATCAGTGAACTTACAATTACTTAGAGAAAAACACCATCAAAACACAGAGACACATGGATCCCAACAAGTGCTGCAAAACCTTGGTCTTTCCTTTGCCAAAAATGCAAAAATCAAATGTACAATGGAGTGCCCAAGCAATCCCTAGTGTCCAACCCTGAAAATGACTGAGAAATTACATGATATAGACAAGCCTAACTCCTTCCCATGCCTCTAGGGGTCGAGCTCATCATTCTAGGAGTTGTTTGAACCAATTCTAAACAAGGAACTGAAATCTAGGTAATCAAACAACTTGCCCCTATATGCTAGGAAACTGATTCATTTATTTAATTTTCACTTTTTAGTGAATGAATCCTCTAGAACAAGTAAAAATGTGCCAATATTACATCATGGTTATCAAATTACATAATGAAAGGTTAAGTATGACATCAAAAAGCAAAATTGGTCAAAACTGGGCGAATTTCTGAGCTGAACAGAGAAAAATAGGCAAAAATCCTCTATGTCCACGCCTGATTCTCTATGCATCGTTACATTTTGGAGCTGATTTTGAGGCACTTCCTGAAGTCCAAATTGAATCAACGTGTTCTTGTTGGAAAGGTCTACCTGTCTACTTTCCAACCCAAGTGGAATTTTTCAATTTGGCCTCCATTTGCCTCTCAAAAGGTCAGTTCTCCCAACACTACTTCCTGTGTGTCAAAATAGGGGCAGTGAGGTCATTTTTTGAGTGTTTTTGGCCCCTTGAGGACTCAAAACCTATCCAAATTTCTTGGCCATGCATCAGAAACCATAATTTATCATGAAAAATCCAGAAATGCAAAGTTTTTTGGATTTGGAGCTCTCTAGAAAAAGCGAGCACCACGTGGCGCAGCACATAGGGAGGCAAAACCTGTTTTTTAGTGCAAAAAATTTCAAAATGCCAAAAATTGCTCCAAATTTCTTGAAATTTGGGATGGACTTGTTTTATCAAGTGTCATGCTGGGCTAAAGAGGCTTCGACCAATATCTAAAGATGATCATGCTCCTTTTGCCTCTTTTGCTTCCATATTGCCTTCTTTAATTTTGCCTTTAGATTCCTTATTCGTGCCTTACAAACCTTGTTTTGTGCCATGTAGTGGAAAGCCATGTGTCTTAGCAATGCTTTGTCCCTGTCGGCCTTGTCCAGTAGTCCCTCTAAGTGGATGTTGACTCTTTCGAGCCAAGACTCCCGATCATTATTAATCTCTTGCTCCAGTGAAGTGAATTCAATCCTCCTCCTTTGGGCAGCTTGACGATTCTCCCTGATGTTTTGTAATTCCATAATCGCCTGCTGATCTTCAAGCTGCTTATTCCTTTGCTCCAAGTATTTTATATTCCACTTATCCCTCTCCATTTCGAGGGACAAGGCTTTGATCTCTGTTTGCTGCTCCTGGATGATATCTCTAAGGTTGGCACTTTGTGAGCCCATGTCTATATGTCATCCTAAATGAGAATGAAGTTGGTCTCTCGTTCACCTGAAAGCCCCTCATCCTGCATTGGCGTCTTGCCTTTGTCCTGTACCTATGGTGCTGATGTCAGAAGCGAGGCCACTTCCACACCCAGTGGAGATAACACTCTCTTAGCTGCCGCAAACAACTGCCTGGTACCCTTCTAATAAGTAATGAAAACCGGTATAGTAGCAGTGTGTGGGTCATGGCCTTCATGCTGATGAGAAGGTCCACTTGTCTCATGCCCAGCGTCTGAAGGCCCCTGTGAAGCTCTGAAGAAGTCACAGGAGATGAAATCATCCCAACTGATGCCCTGTAATCCAAGCTGATGAACCACCACAATCTTGATGAGAGAAAAATGATAAACACTGTTAAGTTGTTGTTGAGGGGTCTTATGCTGCACAAGGGTGGTCATCCTGTCTATGTTCTGGCATATGAAATAAGGAATGTTCATCATCCGTACTTGGGTTAAATCCATGAGCAACCTTATGTGATAACCATATAAACGAGAGAACCGTCCCTCACAGCTAAAATACTTCATGACTAATTTCATTAGTGGAGCATACTCATTTTTAAGATATTTGAACGGAAACACTCTCTTGAGCTACCTCAAGAAACCGGTTTTAATATATGGCTCATAATGATGCCGGTCAATCTTCTTCCTCTTATTCGATGGTTCTCCAATGTTGGGTATGCTGGTTGCCAATGAAATGGTTTCTTGTGTTAGTGTGAAAGTGACACTAGCTAAGGTAGCCTGATCTCCATGTAAATGCAGCACAGATAGATGAGCCAAATCATGATGAAATTGAACATTAGCCACCTTCTCACAAAACTCATAACATGACTGATGCTGAAAACAGGAGATGGCTAGAGGGCAGGCCTGTAATATAGTGAGGGTGATTGGTTCTTCTCTGATATGTTTGCCACCTCTATGAGGCCTCTAGGGTGCATGTTCCTCTATGGGTGAGTCACTTTGGGTCTCCACTTCATAATCAGATGAATGCTCGAATGCCATAACTGTTGTACAAAATTCCTTGGAGAAAACTGATTGCTGATGTATGAAAACTGTGTTGGGTTGTTCTTTAGTAATGTGCCTAACCTCTGCCACCAAGGGGAAAACAGTGAAACAGGGACTGTTAGGAGAGAAGAAAATAGTGAGGGATTAGGGGCTATTGGGATAGATTTTGTTAGGGAAATATGGGAGAGGGTTTGGGATTTTATGTATGGGATTAGGGTTTAGGGTTTTACATTTGGAAATTTGGGAAAGGGAATTTGGGATAGGGGTTTAGTGGTTTTAGGGGGTAGGGAACAATGAAATCGGGGGAAAATGGAATAAGGGAGAAAAGAAAATGATGGGAAGAGAAAACACTTGGTGGCAAACAGTGGTTGAAACCCTAAGCAGCCATTTTTATGTGAGGGATTTGACAAGGTAGGGTTTGATTATATGTTTAGACCATCACCATCCATAAACCACCATAGCATATCACAAAATTGGATGAAACATCAAGATGGAGGCTCTACCTAGCAAATCCATGCGAGTTCTTGGAAATTTGGAGGAGTTGTGTGCAGTTTTGCTGTGTGCGCCGCGCAACTCGCCCAATGCGTCGCGCCTTCCTAGTGCGCCGCGCCCGTGCAAAAATACACTGTGCATTTGCTCCCAGTGAGCCGCGCCTCTCCAGTGCGCCGCGCCTTCTGCCTAGTGTGCCGCGCACACTCTAAACACAGTATTGGCTTTGAAAATTATAATTTCGCCCTCTCACCACTAAAATTCGATCTTCTTTGATTTCTTGGATGCAAATGACATTGATACACATAGAGATATCTTTATAAAGACATGGCTTTGATTTTGTCTTTGTAAAGACCCACTTTTGTAATGTTTTAAAATTAGCATTTCTTCACTCTAATACAAACCCTGTTCTTTCGTTTCCTCTTTGATTATCTGACTTGAATGATGAATCTTTTGGCTATTTTTGCAGGGATAGTGGCATGTCATGACAAAGGAAGACTAGGGCTGTGCCTGGAGAATTCAACAACTAAAAAAATTTTGACAGTTACATGGCAATTTATTACAAAACGAAATGACGAATTTTCTTCAAAACAGAGTTTTGAAGAAAAGTCATAGTCCAGCAATATGACGATGAAAATATTTGAAATGAAAACTTATTGAAGACATCCTCATGACCTGTGGGCATTATTTGACATTCTGAAGACCAAACCCTAGACCTAGAAACTGAAAGACTCTTTTTTGACCAAAAAACCATCTATGACTATAAATGATTGAAATCAACTTTGATGATCTCTGAGAAATTTTGACCAACCCAGTAGGTGCAACCATGAGGGAAATAGGTGAAGAGACCCTTCCATCAGACATTGGTATGACCCTAATGGAATGCAAATGAAAGAGCTGAATGAGACACCTAAAAATGAAATGCAATAAGAGAAATGATCTCTGACGGAGGGATGACCAGACCGACTCTAACAGTTACAATGCACGAAAATGGAGTAAAAGGTAAGCTTATTCCTTGCACTCCTTCAGATGAATAGGAAATCAAAAAGCAAATTTCTGAACTGTTAAGTTTGAAGTTGATTGAACCCAGTGTTTCTCAATATTCATGTTCTACATTTTTAGTTCGAAATCACTTTGAAATTGTCAGAGGTAAAGCAAGGATGGTGATAAACTATAAGCCATTAAATGAAATCACTCAAAGTTTCCATTATCCCTTGCCCCGTCAAGAAGTAATTATGCAAAAAATCCAAAAAAGTAAAATCTTCAGTAAATTCGATATGAAGTCTAGTTACTATCAGATTAAAATTGAAGAAGCAGATAGACACAAAACAACATTCACATGCCCTGCAAGTTTTTTTCAGTGGAAAGTTGTTCCATTTGGCTTAAAGAATGTGCCTTCTTTTTTCTAGAAAAGAATGGATTTTATATTCGGTAAGTATGATTTTATCATAACTTACATTGATGATATTCTGATTCATAGTCCAGACTTACAAACACATTTGGCTCATTTAGAAATATTTCTACAAGAAATTAAGAGTCATGGAATTGTCCTCTCAGAAAAGAAAATGGTATTATTCCAAGACAATATTGACTTTCTTGGAATTCATGTAGTAGATGGACATATACAAATGCAGCCTCATGTTCTTACAAAGCTTGCTGAGTTCCCCGATGAGCTTAAAGATACTAAAATGATTCAAAGATTTTTGGGAGTATTAAATTACATCCATAAATATATCCCCAGGTTATCAGAAAAGACTGCTCCTATCAGAAGACATCTAAAATCAGGATGGTCCAGTCAAGCAACAAAAGCAGTTAAAACTCTCAAAGCAGAATGTCAATCTCTTCCAAAATTGCAGCCCCCACGAGATGGATTGCTCATATTACAAACCGATGCATCAGATGAATTTGGGGCAGCTGTCCTTTTTGAAAATAAGGAGGAAAGTAAAGAAGAAGAACTATGCACCTATTCATTAGGAAAATTTCTTTCTAGCCAGAAAAATTATTTTGCTGCTAAAAAATAAACTCTTGCAATTTTCAATGGCATCCAAAAATTTGAGTTATATCTTGCACCTAGAAATTTTTTTATGAGAACTGACTCAATGAATTTTAAATATTTCTTGTCAGCAAAATTGTTAAGACAAATCGCAAGAGGAAGATTATTGGCATGGAAAATTTGGTTTCAGCAATACGATTTTGATGTAGAATGGATTCCTGGAAATTCCAATTATATTGTAAATGCTCTTACCAGGGATATGAACAAAGCTCACAGAGTCAGTCGCAGCAAAAAAGAAGTCACAGGTAGTATATTTGATTTTCCAGAACAAGAAGATAATTTTGCCACATTTGTAAAAATATTTAAAATTCTGGAAAAACATGTTGAAGATCTTTGTTTAGAAATCAAAAAGATAGTTGGTCTCAGATTAAGAAGAAACTAATGGATTCAGAAATGCCAAGCTTGGAAATCAAAAAATATTGGTACTCTTCTTGGGTTAGATCCTGAATTGGTCAAGGTATACTCTCTACCAAATCTAAAGGTCAAGCTTTATTTTAGAACTCTTGATGACCTATGGTCAATACAATATACACAATCCATGATCTGGGTTTTACAGATTTTAAACTACTATCAGATGATCGGTAGTATTGACATTGCTCTAGAAATCTTCACCAGCGCCAAAATGATGGATCTTGTTAATGTTAATATTAAAGAAGAAGTTGGAAAATTCTTAGCATCCTTAAGAATCCCAGATTTATTTGAAGAAATAGAAGCATCATATTTACAGAGAATGGATGTAGAATATATGCATTGAGATACTTTTCCCTAGTATGAAATATTTGAACCATTTGCATATTTGGAAATTAAAGAGGGATTCTACAGAAAGAAACAGTTTGAAAGAACATCCCAATGTGTAGAAATAACTTTGCAGTATGTCAAAATATTTTCCACACCATGGTATTTTCAAAGTTCAGAGATGAGAAATGCTATTGATCCAAATCCCTTTTCACAAGTCTTTGAGAACCATTTCTCAGAAAGTTCAGATTTGGCTAAAAATAAATAAGAAGTAAAATGAGTCGCTAAATGGCTAAAAGAATTCCCTAAAAGCAAATTGGTTGAAAAACTCCATGTCATCGAAAAATTGAAAGAATTACAAGGAAAACATCAGGTTTTAAAGTTTTTAGTTAATCAGAAAGCATTGATCACAGTAGGAGTAATTTTAGGAAACTGGACTTCAAATATTGTATGTCTAATTAGTCTATTGTTGTCAACCAGGGTGTGCACTTCATTTAATTTTAACTTGGATGGCAAGGAAAAAGCGAATAAGTGACCATTATAAGATTTGGGTACAACACATGATAGAAACAACAACCAATATGTTTCAGATCTTGAAATGAGAACTATTGGATGGAATAGAGATATTAGTACAACAGATCTCAGCCTTCTCAACAGCTCTTAAAGATTACTTCTTGGACATAGAGATAAATCCTACTGCCTACATCAACAGATGGAGAAAAAGAGATGACCCATTCAAGTTACCTTATCAAAGTCATCATGCCTTCAAAGATAGAATAAAGTTGGAAGTCAGATAGTCCTTTAAAGCAACTACAGCATCTACAGCACCAGCATCTTTAAAAGGAAAGGACACTTTATTTTTAGATGTGTACCAAGATGCTCAAGACCACACTGATCCGAACTATGAAGAAAAATATCTAAAGATACTTGAGGAAGCATATCAAAAAAAGAATCAATCATATGATGAATTTGATGATTATGATGAATACCGCAGTCCAAAAGGACCATGGTGATAGTCCTTTGATTCCTTGTAAATAGTAGAAAGGCTCAATTATTTTACTAAGTGTGCTTTTGCATTATTGTACTAGAATATTGAGTAGACACCGTCGGACTATGGAAATGCTAACAGGACCCTCAATTATTTCACTTTGTGTCATGTCTAGATAAAAGTAGATTCTTTAGGAAGTCTATAAAATAAGAGATCTGCAGAAGAGAAGCCCATATTGTTGTTGTTGGACTGAGTGCTTCTAAGCTTTGAGATTTCTTATTTTGCTCTTGTAATGTTCTATAATTTCTTTATTTGAGTTAATAAAAGCTTTGCACACCCTTTTACTCTAAATTGAGTTGTTTGCTTGATATTTTCTTCTAAGTAACAGTAAGGCTACAAGGGAGGCATTCGTAAAGCTGCTGAGAGAAGTGCCCAAGGAAGAGGATGAGTTGCAGTAGACACGTGCAGTAAGTACTTGAAGATACCGCCTTAAGGAGCTACTTTGCTGAAATCAATGTAAGTTATGATAAAATCATACTTACTGAATATGATATTTCGATTCATAGTCCAGACTTACAGACACATTTGGCTCATTTAGAAATATTTTTACAATAAATTAAGAGTCATGGAATTTTCCTCTCAGAAAAGGAAATGGTATTATTCAAAGACAATATTGAGTTTCTTGGAATTCATGTAGTAGATGGACATATACAAATGCAGCCTCATGTTCTTACAAAGCTATGATCATGTTGTTATATTTGGTGTCATAGCCCTATAACATTCCTAATGGCCAGTTTAATTAGATCCTTTTCTACTCTTGAACATCGAAATGTTACTGAAGTCGATTCTAGATCTTTTGAAAAGGATATCGATCCCGAAAAGGAATTGGAGACAGTAGAAAATCTCGAAAGTTGGAATCCTCCAACTCTCCATGCAACTGATGTTTATAAAACCCCTTTCTCTAATATCTTCCATAAAAATATGTTTTTAAAAGAAGTAGAAGTAAAGATCAAAATTTATGGTCCTTCTGTTCAAATCGTTTCTCTTTACTTGTTTATCAGTGAAGAAATCAAAAAATTTAGACAATATGCAAAAGACAAAAAATATTCCAATTTACATTTTGGAGGTATTAGGATAGGTTTGGCCCCTTTGTTTAGGCATGGCTTAAATACTCCTTGAATTGTTGAAGTTTTTGATACTCGACACCAAAGCTATGATCATGCTAGGATAGGTACTATTGTTGGTAACCTATCTACTGGTTGTCAATACGGAACTATCTTTCCAGACTACTCTATTAGTCTTACACATCCTCATCTGAAATATTTTTGGAAACTAATGGTAGGAGTTCAAGGATTGAAAATGGTTGATAATAGTGAATTCTTATCTACAATGATTCAAACATCCTTTCAATTGACCAACACAGTTCATCCGAAACTAAAACAGCCAGTACTCAGAGATTGTGTGTCAGTTGGTTTGAATAATTCCCAAGTCGAAGGAGTATCACATGATTCTATAGGTTTACCAAATGACTGGTATTTTCAATACAAGTCATTAGTTGATGAAAGGAAAACATGAAGTTTAACAAGAAGAGCCTCGCTAAAAGATGGAAAAATCAGAATTATTCAAGAAAAGCCTTTTGTCTAGCACCCTACCATTCATCCAAGAAAGTATGCATTACCAGTCTCTGATCCTACAGAATCCTCATCCCAAATAGCTAGCTCTTCCAGTCAATCTGTACTATCTTCCAATGAATTATATAGACCTGAAGTCAAGCCTTTTCTTGCTGTAAATAAAATGTTTAGAATTTCTAATTCTCAAATCGCCCCAGTTGAGGAATGGAAATTCGCCAATCGCTGCTCTGTGAAAGGAGGAAAATGGCCTCTAAAGATGAAATTCTGCACCACATCATCATCATCAAAGCAACCTCCAACACGAGCTGATTGTGCCCCTTTGATTGAACACAATTCCTCAAATACAAATGATCTAGATCAATTGTAAATTGTCAATTATATTACTACATGGTGTTCTTATGCTGAAGACGCCATAGATGATCTAGGTGCATAGAATGAACTCATTTTAGCAAATCTCAAGCTTTTGCATGATGAACAACAAGAAGAAAGCACTGAGAAAGAAGCTAAGATGTAGAAGAAAGAACGAAGAAGAAAATAAAAAGCATCTCAGAGTTCAAAATTCACTATAGATATGTCGACCGCAAATTTCTGGGATCAAGAAGAAACAGAAGCTAGCACCTCTTAAACATCTTTCAGGCCAATGAAAATAGATTTTGTTCTAGAAAAACCCAGAAAAACAAAATCAGAAATTGTAACTCTTGAAAATTTAGCTTCTAAGTTCCCATATTTCATTATGCCATCAATCCAAAAAGCAAACTTTGTAAAAGAAGTCCAAAAATATCCTAGAATAGAAGAAGATCTATTTACTTCTAATTCTAGTGGTTATATTTTAGATCTGGACAAATCCACCAACCCAGCTGAATCAATTAGAATGTAGATTGGAGCTTTATATCAGATGCAAGTAACTACAAAGCTCGATAATATATCCATATTTGTTCTAGCAGAAAAAAGGATGGCAGGAATAGTTTATGACTGGTGGATCAAACCACCCGAGTCAAAAAGACAAGCAGTTGTTGCACTAGGACTATCTACTTTAGAAGTACTACTGAAAACACAGTTTGTCCCTGAGATAGTTGATGAGAAAAATCAAATTATTATAGATCTTACTAGAATGGAGCTTAAAGATTTAAAATATCTTAAATCTTTTGGTCAAGATTTTATGGCCAAAATTTACAAAGAAAATCTATCAAATGATTCAGTTCAAAAAATTCTTTTTTTATCAAAATTTCCAGGAAATCTAGGAGATCTGATCTCTAAAGATATTGAATTTCACAATAAAACCATTGATCATATTTAACTGGTGGATCTCTTATTTCAGTGTCACGAGAAGGTTAAATATATCTGTTGGAAAAAACAAGCACATGGTATCACTCCTAGTGCTAATGTTTGTCGTGCTGCTTTGCCACGGACACCATTCAAGAAAAAGAAGAAAAATAAAAGGTATGGAAAATTTAAAACCAAAAAAATAACAAATCGAAGAAGACCTTTTAAAAATTTCAGATTTTTGAAGAAGAGGAAACAGCCGAGAACAAAAAACAATTTTTCTTTTATATGTAAACAAGAAGGACATTATGCCCATGCATGTCCAAAAAGCACATTTGGTAAATTAAAAGCTTGTGTAGATTTTGAAGAATTTTGTGATGATTGGTCTGTTGTAAATTCAGAAGAACCATCAGATGTATATATGTTGACTGATGCTTCTTTAACAGAGGACGAAGAAATGACAAACTATGTCCAAAAAATGAACATATGTTTTGATTGTTCTAATGATGAGTTTTCAGATGACGAAGAAGAACTTCACTATAGTGAAGAAGTTGAGACTGAAACAAATAGATCTATAACCAATGACTCAAAATCTTTATGTTGGTCTCCAAAACCAAAGAAAGACAAAGGAAAGCAACCAATGCCAATTCTACCACAGCTAAATTCCTTTTGTCCATATGAAAAAAAGATTGGACAAACATCCTCTATGCCAGTACCTGAATTTGATCCAGAAGCCGAGCAGAGTTTTTTGAAGAAAATGGTAAAAACAAATAATCTTTTGTATATACCAATCTCTATGCAGGTAAAGACTAGGTAGGTAGAACTTGATGCATTCATTGATACTGGTGGATCAAACAATCTTCCAAGGCCTTCTTTGTTCAAAGGATTATGGAAACCGCTCCAAAATATCCTAATTTCAGAAATTGTCGGAGGTACAATTAATCTTACTCACTATGTAGATAATATTTCTTTAAAAGTAGGAGGGAAGATTGTAAATATATCTGCTATACAACATTATGATCCATCAGCCAGTCTATTTTTGGGTATGTCGTTTATAAACTCAGCCTTGCCAGTGACAATTATTGAAGATAAAGTTATCTTCAATTTTAAGAAGCAAGCAGTTTCTGTTCCAAGATTGAAATTTGCAGATTTCAAAGTCTGAAAAGAAAGTTGGAAGAAAAATAGTTCGAGAAAACCAAAGAATGACTCAAAGAATTGGCAAGAAGTACTGTAGACCTATGAAACCAAAGAAGCTCTAAAAACAAAATAGAAAGCAGTTGTTGATCCACAATGTTCTCCTGATCAAATTTCTATATATGATAGATTACTGAAAAACTGCTCTAAAGACCCCCAAAAGTTTTGGGAAAAGGAGAGCCCAAGGCAAGAAATTGTTACAATGCACGACAATGGAGTAAAAGGTAAGCTTATTCCTTGCACTCCTTCATATGAACAGGAAATCAAAAAGAAAATTTCCGAACTGTTAAGTTTGAAGTTGATTGAACACAATGTTTCTCACTATTCATGTTTTGCATTTTTAGTTCGAAATCACTCTGAAATTGTCAGAGGTAAAGTAAGGATGGTGGTAAACTATAAACCATTAAATGCAATCACTCAAAGTTTCCATTATCCCTTGCCCCATCAAGAAGTAATTATGCAAAAAATCCAGAAAAGTGAAATCTTCAGTAAATTCAATATGAAGTCTGGTTACTATCAGATTCAAATTGAAGAAGCAGATAGACACAAAACAGCATTCACATGCCCTTCAGGTTTTTATCAGTGGAAAGTCATTCCATTTGGCTTAAAGAATGCGCCTGCTTTTTTCCAGAAAAGAATGGATTTTATATTCGCAAAACTGTCAAGACAAATGACAAGAGGAAGATTATTGGCATGGCAAATTTGGTTTCAACAATACGATTTTGATGTAGAATGGATTCCTAGAAATTCCAATTATCTTGCAGATGCTCTTACCAAGGATATGAACAAAGCTCACAGAATCAGTCGCACCAAAAAAGAAGTCAAAGGTAGTATATTTGATTTTCCAGAACAAGAAGATAATTTTGCCACATTTGTGAAAAGATTTAAAATTCTGGAAAAACATGTTGAAGATCTTTGTTTAGAAATCAAAAAGGTAGTTGGTCTCAGATTATGAAGAAACCAATGGATTCAGAAATGCCAAGCTTGGAAATCAAAAAATATTGGTACTCTTAGGTTAGATCCTGAATTGGTCAAGGTATACTCTCTACCAAATATAAAGGCCAAGATTTAATTTAGAACTCTTGGTGGCCTATGGTCAATACAATATACACAATCCATGATTTGGGTTTTACGGAATTTAAACTACTATCAGATGATCGGTAGTATTCACTTTGCTCTAAAAATCTTCACCAAGGCCAAAATGATGGATCTTGTTGATGTTAATATTAAAGAAGAAGTTGGAAAATTCTTAACATCCTTAATAATCCCAGATTTATTTGAAGAAATAGAAGCATCATATTTACAAATAATGGATTTCGAATATAAGCATTGAGATATTTTTCCCAGTATGAAATATTTGAACCATTTGCATATTTGGAAAATAAAGATGGATTCTGCAGAAAGAAATAGGTTGAAAAAACATCCTAATGTGTAGAAAGAACTTTGCAGTATATCAAAGTATTTTCCACACCATGGGATTTTCAAAGTCCAGAGATGAGAAATGCTATTGATCCAAAACCCTTTTCACAAGTCTTTGAGAAGCATTTCTCAGAAAGTTTAGATTTGGCTGAAAATAGAGAAGTAAAACGAGTCGTTGAATGGCTAAAAGAATTCCCTAAAAACAAATTAGTTGAAAAAATCCATGTCATCAAGAAATTGAAAGAATTACAAGGAAAACATCAGGTTTTAAAGTTTTCAGTCAATCAGAAAGCATTGATCACAGTAGGAGTAATTTCAGGAAGCTGGACTTTAGATATTGTATGTTTAATCAGTCTATTGTTATCAACCAATGTATGCACTTCATTTAATTTTGAACTTGGATGGCAAGAAAAAGAGGGAATAAGTGACCATTATAAGATTTTGGTACAACACACGATAGAAACAACAACCAATATGTTCCATACCTTCAAATGGGAACTATTGGATGGAATAGAGCTATCAGTACAATAGATGTCAACCTTCTCAACAGCTCATAAAGATTCCTTCTTGGACATAGAGATAAATGCTACTACCTACATCAAAAGATGGAGAAAAAGAGATGACCCATTCAAGTTACCTTATCAAATTCATCATGCCTTTAGAGCTAGAATAAAGTTGGAAGTCGGACAGTCCTCTAAAGCAGCTACAACATCTATAGCACCAACATCTTCAAAAGGAAAGGACACTTTATTTTTAGATGTGTACCAATATGCTCAAGACCCCACTGAGCCGAACTATGAAGAAAAATATCTAAAGATTCTTGAGGAAGCATATCTAAAAAAGAATCAATCATCTGATGAATTCAATGATTATGATGAAGACTGCAGTCCCAAAGGACCATGGTGATAGTCCTTTGATTCCTTGTAAATAGTAAAAAGGCTCAATTATTGTACTAAGTGTGCTTTTTCATTATTATACTGGAATATTGAGTAGACACCGTCGGACTATGGAAATGCCGACAGGACCCTCAATTATTTCACTTTGTGTCATGTCTAGATAAAAGTAGATTCTTTAGGAAGTCTATAAAACAAGAGATCTACAGAAGAGAAGCCCATATTGTTGTTGTTGGACTGAGTGCTTCTAAGCTCTAATATTTCTTATTTTTCTCTTGTAATGCTCTGTAATTTCTTTATTTAAGTTAATAAAAGCTTCGCACACCCTTTTACTCTAAGTTGAGTTGTTCACTTGATATTTTATTCTAAGTAACAGTAAGTGTTATCGGGAAAACTAGTGTCCATTTAGAGCTGCTAGTCCCACTAAGACGGGTAGCTATCTTAGAAACAAACAGATTAAAGTTACTTGTATTTTCCTTTATGAGAGATAGATGAGAGAGAAGCAGAGAGTGCCAACCTCAGTCTTTCGCTAGTCTCCTTGCTTGTTTCCTCTCTCCTTTGATGAAGCTTTCACCACTCCTTTCTCCCTTGTCCCACTTCAAAGAACACCCGTAGAGTCAAGGCAAAAAAACACCATCAAAGCATAGAGATCTATAACCATAAATAATGTAGGATCAAATGTACATCAACCATATAAATGCATACATAAACAAGATTAAGAGATATATAAGCATATGGAGGAAAACTCAAATGGATTTATTGATAGAAGTAGTAGAAGAGAGGATTACAACCAAGATGTCTGATCCAGCATCATCCTCCTAACATGAAAGCCCTCTTCACCTCATACAAAGAAAGATCACCCAATAGTGTCTTCAAAGAGAAACCAACAACACTTCCTTGCAAATTACAAAATTCCAGCCTCTGGATCTCTTGGATGAGGGATCCATATATAGATGTTTTCAGGAGAGTGAGTCAGCTTCTGGGATTTTGATTAGTGTCATTTCACTGATAGTTCTTGGTTACACTTGGAGATTTCAGATCTCTTACTCATCCCTGGGTGAATTCAGAGAGGCAAGTGTCATATGAGCAGTTTCTAGAAGATTCTTTGGGTTTCCACCTAGCAAACCGCTTCTGCCATTTGTTTGCTCTCTCTCATCGCACCCTACAAAAGGGATTTCTAGTATGCATCGCACCCCCCGTGTGTAATAGGTGAGATGCATCGCACCCTATGCATGGAGCAGTCTGTATGGTCCTGTTTTGACCAGTTCTGAGTAGTTTTTCATGGAGAACTTCTGGGAGATGATGTAATCAGCTGACCTTGTTCCTTTAGGGTATGAAACAAAAATTTTAGGGGTTTATAAGCCCTTGGTTTATGGACATATGTGATTGGGGTTGCAGTGCCCAAATATGTCTATAAAATTTTCCCCCTAAAGCATGAGGTCATAAATCCTTTTGATGTTAGGTGAAATGCTTTATAATGAGGATCCGCGGTTTTTCGAACTGGAAGGTGACTTGTAATAAGATACAATACATTATCTTCACAATATTTTCATGATCTAGCTGAGGTGGGCATTCCCATGCTTAGCTTTATAAATTCATATTCATGTACATAAGACAGACAATCGTCTATGTGGCAGACTGATGATTCTGGTAGAGCCATCATCCTTTAGTTTGGATGATTATCTGTGCAGCAATGATGTACATTTGATGTCTTTATTTTCCTAAACATATCGCAGCCCAGATGGATGAAACTAGATCCGGGGTCTTGAAACTCGTTCAATCTTCGCCCGAAGTACAAGTCGATCCATGTGAAAATATGTTCTAATGTCGAACATGGAAAGACATCGCCTGATTACCAGCCAATGATGTAAGTTATTAACTAGCACGAGAGGAATCACCGATAATGATGATAACCCTCAAGGTACTGTAGTACAATTCACATGGTGTGAATACATGAGCTGATGTCGAACACCATGTAAAATCTTTCGATCGAAGGCCATTTATGTAAACCTATCACCAGAAGTGAGAAACTTGCCATTGAGGCATGCAAGCTTCAAAGTACTAAAAGGGTTGTCCCTAAGTCAACTTCTTGGATAATGAACTGATGTCGACAAGAAGTGACCCATCATAGGAGGGCCTTAATGAATCCCACATCTATGACACGGAATGGAGCAAATGATTTTGTGGAGGTGAAAACGATCTGATGATATAAGGTTTAGGGTGGCGGTCATGAAAAATGGAGAGTGAAGGTATTGTAGCGGATGAGATGTTAGCTAGGTTGGTGAATTCTCTAAGCAACTTCTCTTGAACATATCGGCGACACTGAAATGGATTGGTAGCGTTAACCCCAAAAATGGATGGTACAGTGGACCAATGGTGATATGATCGGTGAATGGAATAACCCAACCCAACTCAATCATGGTGACAGAGTGAAAGTGTCATGTTCAAGAGCGACCTGCTACCAATGAAGCTATTCAAGTTTTCTTCCCTTTTTCCCCAGTCATTGCTGACCAGTACCTCTTTATTTTTGTCAAGCTTGAGGAGGATAACATATGCTTGTTCTATAATTTGCCCTTCGGGCAAACCTGTCGCTATGTTTTAACGAGCCTAGCGACAGTGAAACTCGCTCTTGTTTGCATGGACAAGTTTGTCACTATTGTTTTAACGAGTTTAACGACAAAGATAACTCGGTCCTTTTCAATTTTAGAGAGTCTAAAAGGGATGGAAAGGCAACTCTAGTGGTCCTTTTTCGTAATGTAATCCCTTAAGTCTGAAAACGTGTAAAATAATACGAAAGGGATGACTTTTTGATAGTTTTAACGAACCGAACAAGACAAGCGCTCGATCTTTTTGTGTAATAATCCCTTAGGTCCAAAAAGATTAAAATCTAGAGGATGGATGGCACTTCTGATCACTTTAACGAGCTGGAGAGGCCAATTGCTTGGCAATCTTTTCATATTTTAGGAGTCAAATGAAAAGAGCTTAAAGGAGACTCGTTTTTTGAGGAATGAGTGATGTTTTTGGATAGCAACTAGTTCCAGGTAAGGTTTGGAACTTTTCAATCACGGTAGTGTAAAGAGGGTGGCTAATAGAATCACTCATCGCAGTTGTTCCTCAAAAGGGTAAACAATCAAATGGTGGCCTATGATTGGCTTAAAAAGGATGGATGTGATGGTAAGAACACAACCAAGGTTCACAAGCTGATAGTCATGCAATCAAAATGGTTATTTACAAGAGGTGGGGTTCATTTTTTAATGAGCTTAAACTCTATGGGAACACTTTCTCATTGCTAGGTTTATTTTTTTACAAGCTTGAACTTCGCATAAAACTTCTCATGGTGAGGTTTATTTTTTAACGAGCTTGAACTTTGCGTAAAACTACTCGTGCCTATCGTATAATAACGATGTCTCATTGATAGGTTCATTTTTTAGGGAGCTTGCCCCATTCGAAACTTTGCTCCGAAGCCTTTTGTACGCCAGCTAGGAATGACCAATTACTGTCCTAGGGTTAAAGAACTACTGAGGTTAGGTAGGATAGCCTCTCGGTGGGAAACATCTCTTTTACTTTGCCTTTTCCGTTGGTCCTGGCAAAGGTGAATGGTTGATTAGACCAATCACCTAACTTAAGTAGTTGAAGTTAGTAAAACTACGGGGATATAGTTACACTGGTCGCTTTTCACTTGCGTGAAAAAAGGTTTGCATGCCCCCAGGTATAAATTAGAGTTTCCAGGTCACCATACTGAAGTTCTTGCATTAGCAAAATTGTTCCATCCGCGTCGCAGACAAAAAACTTCCTTGGCGATGTCCATCGAAATGGACAAAGGTGACTGTCATCAGTGCCAATCACATAACCTTTGACGAGGGAATCTTTTTCCAGTCCAAATCCATTTTCCTAAACGGACAGGGGTATCAGACTAGTCATATTCCTACGCGGAAACCTACCTTATATCCGGGGTTTTTCTGCCGAAGCAGACCAAGGCCCATGCCTCCTGGGTTTCAGTCATGATCACTGAATCACTCGCGATCATTAGGTGGATAGACTGGAGATTGATTAGACATTCCTTGTTTAAAAAGACTAGTTAGGGATGCCATTTGACTAATAGTTGTGTTTGAACCAAGGAATGAAATCTGGTCAACTAGGTGGACCACTCTGCCTTCATGTGGAAAACACATCACTCAAAAGAGTGAGGAAATGATAGCTCCCATACTATAAATGTAGTCATGCCCAAGGAGTAGATTGTAATCTAGAGGTCCTTAGACTACCATCACGTTCAGATAAACGGTTTTCCTTCTCAAAGTTATAGGCAAATTTGGAAGGATCCCTAATGGTCGACTGGTTCCTTTGTTGAAGCCTGTCAGATTTCGAATCTCAGGTAGAAGCGATGGCGAACCAAGCGCTTTCCAAGAAGTTGAGGAAAGGATACTCACAAAAGCCCCTTCATCTATGATAGTACCAACCATGATCATTCTATAAGCTTTTACTATGATTTGGAATGGTACATTAGATGGTAGGTAGGGTCTCCATAGTAGATTCCAATCGAAGGAAACGACTAGATTGCTTAGAGGTGGGCCCGAATAAACAGCCGGATAAGTCTCTGACAAACTTCCTTCCTGCGGTAAAGGAATGGGTAGATTGCCCCCATGTTCATCGAAGTCTGTGTTTACGAAGAGAATTTGAACAGTGTCATTCTCATTCTCTTTGGTGATAGTATCATCTAAAGGTAGACACTCTGGAGGCAAGATTGGGTCGATTACCATCTCAACCTGTTGACTTTGGTCCGGTTTGGACTCAGAGGGTTTATCTTCAATGATAGGTGCTTCAATTGACAACAACGATGTGTCATTCAATTTTTCAACTAGCAATGGACTTGGCAAGAGTTTCTTGTATCCAAGAGGAAGTCACCGCGGTGACGCAGGACGGTTATCCAAGACTCTTTTAGCTTTGGCTAGGAAGGGACAATGGTGGAGGGCATGATCGCCTTCACATAGTCTGAAAGGAAATTTGGATCTTCCTTTTTTTCCATTGACTTCGTTTTCACTAGTTGGCGGTGTGCTATCAACATGATCGTCAGCGGTTGAAGACACCAAATTGTGCAAGCAGGGAGACCAATCCCTCAAGATCCATGGGATGTAGGGACAATCTCGATGATAGTGGTCTCCCTTGCAAATGACACATGGAAATTTAGGTTTGGAAGGTGTAGTGTGTGGATTTTCGCCAAATGATGCACGGTTGCCCCTTTCGTCATTGGATTCTTCTTCTTCTTCTCCTTCCCTTTCTTCTTCTTCTCAGTGACTTGGTTTTTAGCATTACTAGCTTCACCAAGTGAAGAGGAAGAAGGAGAGGGAGAAACAAACAAATTAGAAGTTTGGGGAGCAACTTCATCTGGTTTTTTATTATATTGTTGAGGAATCGCGGTGTTTTGAACGACAGAGGTCGAGAAAAGCCATACGGGTAGGCCAATTGTGAGTCCTGGAAGGGACAATGTGGCCATGTGTGGAGCACCAACATCCCCCCAAGAGGAGAAGGGACTAGGATTTCCCCCGAGGGGAAATCCTTGATTGGTAGACTCCATTTCTAAACCTAAATACCAATGAGGGAACAGTGACGTTATTCCGATTAAAATAAATTTGATGACGCTTTGACACAACTTGCTTTTTTCAATTTTTAAGAGTCAAGAAAAAGCTAAAGATGACTCTAGTCGCCTTCAATTTTTAATGAGCCTGAAGTGACAAGTGCTCAGATGGACCTTTTCTTTTAAGGAGTCTGAAAAGGAATGAAGGTGACTACTCTGGAAATCTAGACAGAGGAATTACCAAACCAATCGCAAAACTGCAGAATACTTTTTACAATACGGCAGTCTTTCTTCCCGAATGTAGTGTTCAGTGCATTGCGATCGATAGGGTGGTAGACACGGCTTCCTAAGGATAAAGGATGTAGCCTATTGTGGTCTCCCAATATATACTCGATGGTACGTGGGAGCACAAGTCCGTATTGGCACTTGTCGTCTCAAAGAGGAGGAATCAACCAACCTACAATGAAAGCGATAGTTACCAGGCTTTACGACACTGGAATACGTCTCTAGCCTAGACTTCTAAATGTTGTGCGTTAGGTTCCAAAGCATTTTTATGTTCATTGAAGTTTATTTTATAATTGATCTTTCTTAAGAAGTTTGCCTTTAAAGTTCACTGCGTGATGTATACATACAATTCCTAAATATGCAATCTAAGATGATAAATAGTCGTTTATTTTCTTTTTGCAATGAAAATCCTAGCTACTAAGCAAAGAGAAATGAAATTCTTTCAACATAGAGCAGAGAGAACACACTAGATGCACTTTTCCTAAATCAACTTCAGCATGCAGTATTAATGCAAATGCACATGCATGTATTGTTTTTCGGTTTCCTTAATGTGAGAATGACAAAAAGAAAACAAAGTATGGATCTGAACTATTCTCTTTCAAAACGATAGTACTAACAATTTTCTTTTCAAAAAACGAAAGTAAGGTCAAGGCGACACTTTGCGATTTTGAATTTAAACTGCTTTCGACACTTGAAATACTAATTATTCAAATCAAATACAATGGCAAAAGTGTAATCGACTATCTAAAAGAGGAATGCTTTGTGACACTCTTTTTCTTGACTGAAAATGACACTTGCGACACTTTCAAATCAAAAGACGACAATTTGATTAAGCTACTGTTTACAAAGGAGAACTGTAAATGATGAAAAATACAAAAAAAAACATTCACAATTCCTTCTGATGGAGGCTGAATAATGCAAAGGAAGATGTTTTCAACAGAGATATACTGATCACAGACAACAAAACTACTGAATAAAGCTGAAGACAATGAAGAAAAAACAAAAATCTGGAGGCAGAAACAGTCTTAGTCAATCATCACACCTATAACACAGGGAAACAGGGATGCATCTCACCTGCAACACATGGGAGGTGCGATGCATCCAGATTTCCTAGAAGAGACAGTGCAATGGTCTAGGGATGAGACTGTGCTTGGTTTTCACTCACAGTTTGCAGCTAAGTTCAGGGATTTAGGCTGAGCTAATGATTGTCAGTGAACACAAAGTATAGGGGTTGATCTAATGAGGTTATTTGAGCTACCACTAGGGTACTTAGGATGTTTGCAAGCTAGATGTTCAGTTCATAAACCAACCCGGAGATTGACTGAAGAAGCGTTGATCTACTTTACAGTTGCATAGCAAAAGCAGTTCGAAGGCTAGCTGGCTTGACTTCAAGCTCCGTCTGTGGTTTATAAAGCAAACAACAGTAACAAAACAAACAAACTATTCACTCCCCAGTGGAGTCGCCATTTTGTTATCGAGAAAACTAGTGTCCATTCATAGCTACTAGTCCCACTAAGATGGGTAGCTATCTTAGAAACAAACTGATTAAAGTTACTTGTGTTTTCCTTTATGAGAAATAGATGAGAGAGAAGCAGAGAGTGCCAACCTCAGTCTTTCGCTAGTCTCCTTGCTTGTTTCCTCTCTCCTTTGATGAAGCTTTCACCACTCCTTTCTCGCTTGTCCCGCTTCAAAGAACACCTGTAGAGTCAAGGCAGCAAAATACCATCAAAGCATAGAGAACTATAACCATAAATAATGTAGGATCAGATGTACATCAACCATATAAATGCATACATAAACAAGATTCAAAGATATATAAGCATATGGAGGAAAAATCAAATAGCTTTATTGATAGAAGTAGTAGAAGAGAGTATTACAACCAAGCTGTCTAATCCAACATCATCCTCCCAACATGAAATCCCTCTTCACCTCATACAAAGAAAGATCACCCAACAATGTCTTCAAAGAGAAACCAACAACACTTCCTTGCAAATTACAAAATTCTAGCCTCTGGATCTCTTGGATGAGGGATCCATATATAGATGTTTTCAGGAGAGTGAGTCAGCTTCTAGGATTTTGATTAGTGTCATTTCACTGATAGTTCTTGGTTCCACTTGGAGATTTCAGATCTCTTACTCACCCCTGGGCGAATTCAGAGAGGCCAGTGTCATATGAGCAGTTTCTAGAAGATTATTGGGTTTCCACCTAGCAAACTGATTTTGCCATTTGTCTGCTCTCACTCATCACACCCTACAGAAGGGATTTCCAGTATGCATCACACCCCCCATGTGTAATAGGTGAGATGCATCACACGCTATGCATGGAGCAGACTATATGGTCCTGTTTTGACCAGTTCTTAGTAGTTTTTCATGGAGAACTTTTGGGAGATGATGTAATCAACTGACCTTGTTCCTTTAGGGTATGAAACAACACTTTTAAGGGTTTAGAAGCCCTTGGTTTATGGACATATGTGATTTGGGTTGCAGTGCCCAAATATGTCTATAACAGTAAGGCTGCAAGGGAGGCGTTCATATATAAAAGATCGAGAACCTCTTGCTGGTCAACAAAGTAGCTCCTTGAGGCAGTATCTTCAAGTACTTGTTGCGCGTGTCTACTACATGTCGGCCTCTTCCATGGGAACTTATCTCACTAGATTTACGAATGCCTCCCTTGCAAGGAAAATTTTAAGGATGGAAAATTTTCTTGAAGTTTAAAACATTGGCGAATCTCACTAATCCCTAATATGCAAATTATAAATGTTTATTGATATATTTGTAAAATTATTCAAATTTATAATTATTTTATATATAGTTTCTATATAATGTTGGCGATTTTTAAGGTAAAATAATTTTATATTCTAAAATTTGGGCGAATCGTCTTTTATAAAATTGGAAATTGGCGAATCTTTTTTGTGGCAAAATCATGGAAAATTAGCCCACTGGGCGAACATTAGCCCCTAAAATTTTCCATGCTCCCTTGCAACATTACTGTTACTTAGAATAAAATATTAAGCGAACAACTCAACTTGGAGTAAAAGGGTGTGCGAAGCTTTTATTAACTCATATAAAGAAATTACAGAGCATTACAAGAAAAATAAGAAATCTCAGAGCTTAGAAGCACTTAGTCCAACAACAACAATATGGGCTTCTCTTCTGCAGATCTCTTATTTTATAGACTTACTAAAGAATCTACTCTTATCTAGACATGACACAAAGTGAAATAATTGAGGGTCCTGTTGGCATTTCCATAGTCTGATAGTGTCTACTCAATATTCTAGTACAATAATGCAAAAGCACACTTAGTACAATAATTGAGCCTTTCTACTATTTACAAGGAATCAAAGGACTATCAGCATGGTCCTTTGGGACTGCGGTCTTCATCATAATCATTGAATTCGTCAGATGATTGATTCTTTTTTTTATGTACTTCCTCAAGTATCTTTAGATATTTTTCTCCATAGTCCAGCTCAGTGGGGTCTTGAGCATCTTGGTACACATCTAAAAATAAAATGTCCTTTCCTTTTGAAGATGTTGGTGCTGTAGATGTCGTAGCTACTTTAGAGGATTGTCCGACTTCCAACTTTATTCTATCTCTGAAGGCATGATGACTTTGATAAGGTAACTTAATGGGTCATCTCTTTTTATCCATCTCTTGATGTAGGCAGTAGGATTTATCTCTATGTCCAAGAAGGAATCTTTATGAGCTGTTGAAAAGGCTGACATCTATTGTATTGATAGCTCTATTCCATCGAATAGTTCCCATTTGATGATATGAAACATATTGGTTGCTATTTCTATCATGTGTTGTACCCAAATCTTACAATGGTCACTTATTCCCTCTTTAATTTCCCAATCTGCAAATGGTTCAAATATTTCATGCATATATTCTACATTCATTCTCTATAAATATGATGCTTCTATTTCTTTAAATAAATCTGGGATTCTTAAGGATGCTAAGAATTTTCCAACTTCTTCTTTAATATTAACATCAACAAAATCCATCATTTTGGCACTAGTGAAGATTTCTAGAGCAATGTCAATACTACCAATCATCTGATAGTAGTTTAAACTTTGTAAAACCCAGATCATGGATTGTGTATATTGTATTGACCATAGGTCATCAAGAGTTCTAAAATAAATCTTGACCTTCAGATTTGGTAGAGAGTATACCTTGACCAATTTAGGATCTAACCCAAGAAGTGTACCAATATTTTTTGATTTCCAAGCTTGGCATTTCTGAATCCATTGGTTTCTTCTTAATCTGAGACCAACTATATTTTTTATTTCTAAACAAAGATCTTCAACATGTTTTTCCATAATTTTAAATCTTTTTACAAATGTGGCAAAATTATCTTCTTGTTTTGGAAAATCAAATATACTACCTGTGAATTCTTTTTTGTTGCGACTGATTTTGTGAGTGTTACACAGTAATTTGTCACCATCCCTGTTACTCCTCTTGTCGTACCTTAGAGGACTCATTCCGGGAGTTATAAGAAGTGACAAGGGCTAAAAACACTTACATTATGTTCCCCTGAGTATGTACTCCATGTTCCCTGAAGACACCTTCTGCAGATCATCCCTAAAAAGTGCTCTTTTTCCATTGGTGCAAGTCCACAGTATCCTACCCGCGCCAATGATGGAGATCCTCAAAAGAGGGCGCGACCATTGGCGCTCTATCTTAGAGCAACAGTCGCGCCAACCAAATTTAGTCGTGCTTTTTGCCTTAATGCACGTCCGACTATTGTTTCCTTCATTACATGGAGCTTTTATGAGGATAGAAAATCAGTTTTTTGTCGAGCTTTATCCATCTTTATGGCTTTTGCTAATTCCACGAAAGGTGTCCCGGTTCATCGCATCCTCCTCCCTTCTTCATCTATATAAGCTTGTCATTATGCATTGGGGGGGGAGGAGAGTGTTGGTGTTAGTGTTATGCTAGTGATTTGGTGATTGAGTGATAGTAGTGATGATTATTGGTCATGGAGTGTTAGATGTTGAGTTTATGGAGGAATACTAGTGAGTGCTAGAGAGGTTATGCTGCCGGAGAAGAGATGCATGTCAAGACACATATAGTTACTCGCCCAGCCAGGAGAAGGGTCGACGTCAGAACAATGGTTGTAACTTTTCCTGTTTATTAATTGATGAGCGACTGCTATTATAGTTCCAATCTCATTATCTATCATGGTGATATGTTGATTTATTTCCTTTCTGACTGAAATATAGTTGTGCCTTGGTAGTTTTTATGTTGGTATCTGTCTCTTCCTTTGCATGTGCAGGTATTTGTCATGATCTGTTGGAGCAAAGGAGCGAGGATATCAACTCTGCTTCAATCATAGCGTTGGACTCCAGGTTAGTCTTCTTGATTCACCTTTGATGCATAACTAGGAACTTGCGTAGCAGCGCGGTTTGTTTGTGGCTAGTTCTGTGATAGGCTAGTGGGATCGCCTCTGTCCGCAGAGGGGATTTACCTTACCAACAAATTGGCGACTCCGCTGGGGAGTAACTCTTTGATTTCTGTCTTGCATGTTAATTTTCTTCTGCTTGCTTGAGTGCATGAGCTTCCTGAGTCAGTTTTGAGTTGATTCTTTACTGTTTGACCCATCTGAGCACTGTCAACCCGACCTGAGGTCGTATCTTTTATCTTTTTAGTTGGCAAGCTTAATTGGCGCGGTTATTTCTCTGACAGTCGCGCCAGTCGGCGCACATTGCTCAAAAGCAACTCGCGCCAATTCTGTGGTAGCACAAGTTGCAGGCTGACAGTCGCGCCAGCTCTGTAAATTTTGCCTGTGTGTGGGTGGAAAGCTCATTCAGTCTCTTTATATATCTCTTTCAGCCTCTGGAACTGTGTTGAACCTCTGCTTGACTGGTTTTAGCCTGTATCCCTCAGGTGTTTGCTTATTTCCAGTGACTTTGCATGTCTAGCCTTCTGTGGGAAGTTTCGGTCTCTTGATCATCCAGACAGCTTGTTGATTGTTCTACACCTATCCAGTGCTTTGTTAAAGCTTGATCTTCTATACTCTGAATAATTCACTTCTAGCCTCTTTGAAGTTCACTAGTTTTTGTGTTTTTCCTTGCTTGCATGGTTCATTTTGTGTTTTAGAATTGGTTCTATTTCATTGACTGAACTTGGATTGTGCATATCTCTTAGAATTTGTTTACATGCATCATGCCATCTTAAAGGAAATAAAAAAAAAAAATCTCTTGCATTATAGTAGTTAGCATTTATTGTTATTTGTTGCTATTGAAAAGAAAAAAGACAAAATTTCGTTTCTTGTTATTAGCTGCATTAGGATCTTTGTTCTTTGTTGAAGTGATCATTTCGTTTGTGAAAAAGATCTCAACCCTCCTGTAGATAGAATTCATCGAATCAAATGATTTAATTTCAACATATAGCTTGCATGTAAGAAGTTTTCGAGATATCACATACGGTAGGACCAAAAAACTGAAACATAATCAAAGATAAACTTTAAAATGAACTCAATGAACATAACAACGCATTGGAACATAACGCAAACACTCTAGAGGTCTAGGTTAGAGACGTGTTCTGGCGTCGTTAAACCTGGTAGTTTATCGTCGAGTGGTTGGGTGATTCCTCCACGGTGAAACGGTAGCTGCCAATACGGACTGTGCTCCCACGTACCGCCGAGTATATATTGGGAGACCCCTATAAGAATAAATCCTTTATCCATAGGAATCCGTGTCAGCCGCCCTACGATTCGCAATGCAGTGAACACAGCATTCACGAAGATCGACCACCCGTACCCTAAAAAGTATTCTGTGGTTTTGCGAAAAGTTTGGCACACCCTCTACCTAGAATTCCAGAGCAGTCACTTTTGATCCTTTTCAGACTCCCTAAACGAAAAGGTGCCTATGAGCGTCTTGTCACTTCGTGCTCATTAAATATTCGAAGGAGACTAGAGTCATCTTTTACCCTTTTCTCGACTCTCAAAAAATGAAAAGGTTAAGTTCAGTGTCTTAAAATTTATTGGCCACGATAACATCTACCCAATTAGATTTTGTTTGCGTTAGCTTGAGTAGGGTTATTCCTCGTTCAATGGCAGCCTTTCCGGTGCCCACCGGCCAAGGTGTTCCTCCTGATGGGTACCCTCGCCCATTTCCTTCTGTTGGAAATGTTGGTGTTCAGTATATCGCAACATTGTCATTGCCGGGGTGACCATTGGTTTACCCGTATGGTTGTTTTCAAACTCGGTGGTCTCAAGTGTGATGACTCCTGTCCCACCACCACCTCCTCCACCCGAACAACACCATGTTGATTCTAAGGTGGACCCCTTCCCTTCTTCGCCTATTGATGCGTCCTCATCTTCTACTTCGCCTGGTGAAACCTTGGATTTCACTAACCAGGTGGCTAAGAAGAAGAAGAAGAAGACCAAAAAGAAGAAGTCTCCTAAGGGAAAGGTCGTACCTACCATGAAGCTATCAGAAGTGGAACCACCTTCTGCTCCTCCGCGGAAGCTCCGGTCTCCTTGTCGATTATGCAAAGGGGACCATTTTCTTTCTGATTGTCCTGGCATTCCCAGGATCCTAGATATATGGTCCCGTGACCCGACTCGCCCCTTGTTGTCGCAAATTGACGATACCTTACTAGTTGGTAACAGAAAAGGGAAGGTTCGTTTCCCTTGTCGACTTTGTGAAGGTAATCATCTCCTTCGCCTTTGTCCACTGATGGATGAAGCTTCCCGTCTTTTGGCAAGTCTGTCGGATTCCTTACCCCAACTACCCGCTGGATATCAGCGTCTTGTTACACCTGCAGAGCGTCTCTCCACTAACCAAGTGATCAAACATGATTCCTCTTTGGTCCAGCTTTCTCTTCCTGAACCTACCTGTGCTCCGCCTGCTCCAGACCAGTCCCTGGTCGGAACAAGTGATTTATATTCATCATCTACGCACTACTTGATCATCAAAGATGAACCACCTGAGTCCAAACCAACCGAAAGTCCACAGTTCCAGCTTACAAGTAACCCGGTCTTTCAAAAGGTCCAGCTTACAAGTGACCCGGTTTTGCCTACAGAAGTTCCATCTTTAGCTGCTCTTACATCTGAATCCAAACCAGACAACAGTCAAACGGTCCGGATTACAAGTGACCCGGTTTTTCTTTCAGAACTTCCACCCCTAGATGATCCTACATCTGAATCCAAACCAGACAACAGTCAAACGGTCCGGATTACAAGTGACCCGGTTTCGCCTTCAGAAGTTACCTCCTCAGATGATGTTATCACTGCCAAGAATGATGAACCCACCGTCCAAATTCTATTCATTGACATAGACGTTAATGATCAAGTGAGCATCCCTCTCATTTCTTCACAACAGGAAGAAAGTCCATTAGAGGCATATCCGGCTGTCTATCCAGTCCCACCTCCGAGCAACCTAGTTATTTCCTTTAATTGGGATCAACTAGTCAATCCTCGGTTACCAGCCTCCATACCATTTCGAATTATAGTTCAAGTCTATCGCATGGTCATGGCTGGTACAATTATTGATGAAGGATCTCCTGTTAGTATCCTTTCTTCAACAGCTTGGGAAGCACTTGGTTCCCCACTGCTTCTGCCTGAGATGAGAAGCCTTGTAGGTTTCCATCGAGAAATCACTCGACCTTTAGGAATTCTTCCCAATGTACCTATCACGTTAGAAGGGAAGACTATCCAAATGGGTCTCATGGTAGTCCAAGGTCCGTTAGATTACAATTTACTCCTTGGACGAGACTATATTTATCGCATACGTGCTATTGTGTCCTCACTCTTCAGAGTGATGTGTTTTCCGCATGAAGGAAGAACGATCAAAGTCGTAGACCAACTTTCATTCCCTGGTTCACACTTCACATATAGCCATTTGCCATTCCTAAATGGTCTTATTTCCACAGGAAATGCCCCAGCACCCACCCCGTCATTCTGATGACGGCAGCTCACCCGGGCGCGTGACTGAAGCCCGGGGGCATCCTCCAATCGAGTCTTTCCAAGTAAACCTTCATTCCATCCACTCCGTGAATGCAATGAAGCTTGGGGGGCATGTACCTTGATTTGTGTCATTATGCTGGGGGCATGCGAACTTATAACAAGCATAGTTTTTCGTTTCAAGCTTGCGTAAAAATGAAACCGAATCCGAGCATAGTTCTTTTCCTGTGTCAAGCTCGTTAAAAAATGAAACAAATCCTCCTCTACTTGAGTCGAGAGTTTGACTAGATCTCGTAAATGTTAAGTGGTATATTTAGGTTAGTTATTTCAGTTTTTTGCATAATTTTCTTACAGTTTAGGTCGAGTCTTTCAAATGATCTCGTAACTCAACCTTCATTTCATCCAACTAGTTGAATGAAATGAAGCTGGGGGGCATGCGCTCTAGCAGTTATGCTTAGGGGGCATCAAGCACAGTTTCCTTTTCTGTTGTTCAAGCTTGTGAAAAAAAATGAACCCATACCTGATTTACATCCCGTGATTGCCTTTTATCTGCTAAATTCTGCTAGATGAGCCTTGGTTGTTTCATTCCATCGCCACCATCTCTTTGGCCAATCATATGCTTTCACTTGGTTGTTTCTCCTTTCCTGAGGAACCGCAGCGATGAGTGGTCTTATTAGCCAGCCTCTTAACCTTTACGTGTTTCAAGTAAAGTTCCACCATTACCGGAACCAGTTGCTATCCCTTATACCACTCGTTCCTTCAGGACGAGTCGCCTTTACGCTCTTTTCTGACTCGTAAAATATGAAAAGATTGCCGAGTATTTTTCCCTTTTTGACTCGTTAAAGAAAATAAAAATGGAGGTCCGCTTTCAGCTCTTTTCTGACCATTTAAAGAGGAAAAGATTGCCGAGTCGCTCCTCTTGACTCGTTAAATGGTGATAAGGGGCGGTCGTGTTAAGTTCTTTTTTGTCGACCGTTAAAACATAAAAATATTACCGGGTTTTTGTCGTTTCAAACTCGTTAGTGGTTACGAAACGACGTGGTTTTGACCGCTTTTTTACTTTTTCAGGTCGAAGTCACTAATCATGAAAAGTACTCCTCGATCGTAATGATCGGGCGGTTCTTTCGGGTATTATTTTATACTTTTTCGGGCCCGAGAGACACAACTGTACGAAAAAGGACATCCCTGGAGTTTCCTTTTCTGCTGTCTTTTCAAACTCTCTAAACAAGAAAAGACGCCGAGTTCTTCCTTTGTCAGATTCGTTAAAACTTAATGACATCGGATTTTGTCACAACACAAGCATATGCTATCCCCATCAAGCTTGTTAAAAATAACTGGGGTACTCGCCAGAAATGGTGGGGGAAAATAAAATTTTTGAACCATAATTGTTACCGTAACGGCAGTATGTCGCTCTTGAACATGGCACTTTTTGCTTTCGTGTCCAGGGTGGGGATATCTCATCTCATATCTTTCACTTGCTTCCATGGATTTGGGTACCCTATTTGACCTCTCATTCACTCATTGCCTCGTCATAATGACCTTTGATACATTGATGTCAAATACTGCCAATTCCGTTAATGTGCCGCCGATATGTTCAAGAGAAGTTGACCTCTGCAAATAAACAACCTCCTTCTGATAGTTCGCACAATCTTGATTCACGACATTATCTCTCTGTCTCGTGTCGATGATGTGGGAAACATTATGGCCCACCTTCGATCAAGGTCACTCCCTGTCGACTTCAGCTCATTATCCAGGAAGTTGACCTAGAGACTCCCTTCCGGTGCCTTGGAGCCTGCATGCCTCAATGGCAGGTTCTTCGTGTTCGATGTGAGGTTTTCATCATTGGCCTCCGATCGAATGATTCTACGGGTGTTCGACTTCAGCTCATTAATTCACACGCCGTAGATTGTACCTATAGTACCTTGAGGGCCATTGTCATTATTGGTGGTACCTCTCGCGTCTGTTAACAATTTCCATTATTGACTGGTAATCAGGCGATGTTCATGCATGTTCGACTTCAGCTCATATATTCACATGCTTGGACTTGTACTCTTGTTCAGGTCGAGATGGAGCGCAAGACCCTGGATGGTGTCTGTCGTATTCCAGGCGTGATTCTTGGTACTTGACTCATTCACTGGATGGCTGCGACCATACCTGAGTCAGTTCATTGATCCTAACCAGATGGCTGCGTCCATACTATGGATCTAGATTATTTATGTACTCTCTTATGGATGGCTGCGACCATGCCACGTACATCATGTAATTGAACTATCAGTCATGTCTCTTAATACAGCTCCTCGGCGGCAATAACTATATGTGCTCTTGTGTGCTCTTATGTGCGTTCTGGTAAAGCATTTCACCCCTCTCCACCTCTCGGACTTCATGCTTTAGGGGGCATCTGTTACACAGTAATTTGTCACCATCCCTGTTACTCCTCTTGTCGTACCTTAGAGGACTCATTCTGGGAGTTATAAGAAGTGACAAGGGCTAAAAACACTTGCATTATGTTCCCCTGAGTATGTACTCCATGTTCCCTGAAGACACCTTCTGCAGATCATCCCTAAAAAGTGCTCTTTTTCCATTGGCGCAAGTCCACAGTATCCTACCCGCGCCAATGATGGAGATCCTCAAAAGAGGGTGCGACCATTGGCGCTCTATCTTAGAGCAACAGTCGCGCCAACCAAATTTAGTCGTGCTTTTTGCCTTAATGCACGTCCGACTGTTGTTTCCTTCATTACATGGAGCTTTTCCGAGGATAGAAAATCAGTTTTTTGTCGAGCTTTATCCATCTTTATGGCTTTTGCTAATTCCACAAAAGGTGTCCCGGTTCATCGCATCCTCCTCCCTTCTTCATCTATATAAGCTTGTCATTATGCATTGGGGGGGGAGGAGAGTGTTGGTGTTAGTGTTATGCTAGTGATTTGGTGATTGAGTGATAGTAGTGATGATTATTGGTCATGGAGTGTTAGATGTTGAGTTTATGGAGGAATACTAGTGAGTGCTAGAGAGGTTATGCTGCCGGAGAAGAGATGCATGTCAAGACACATATAGTTACTCGCCCAGCCAGGAGAAGGGTCGACGTCAGAACAATGGTTGTAACTTTTCCTGTTTATTAATTGATGAGCGACTGCTATTATAGTTCCAATCTCATTATCTATCATGGTGATATGTTGATTTATTTCCTTTTTGACTGAAATATAGTTGTGCCTTGGTAGTTTTTATGTTGGTATCTGTCTCTTCCTTTGCATGTGCAGGTATTTGTCATGATCTATTGGAGCAAAGGAGCGAGGATATCAACTCTGCTTCAATCATAGCGTTGGACTCCAGGTTAGTCTTCTTGATTCACCTTTGATGCATAACTAGGAACTTGCGTAGCAGGGTGGTTTGTTTGTGGCTAGTTCTGTGATAGGCTAGTGGGATCGCCTCTGTCCGCAGAGGGGATTTACCTTACCAACAGTGAGCTTTGTTCATATCCCTGGTAAGAGAATTTGCAAGATAATTGGAATTTCCAGGAATCCATTCTACATCAAAATCTTATTGTTGAAACCAAATTTTCCATGCCAATAATATTCCTCTTGCCATTTGTCTTGACAACTTTGCTGACAAGAAATATTTAAAATTCATTGAGTCAGTTCTAATCAAAAATTTTCTAGGTGCAAGATATAACTCAAATTTTTGGATGCCATTGAAAATTGCAAGAGTTTCTTTTTCAGCAGCAAAATAATTTTTCTGGCTAGAAAGAAATTCTCCTGATGCATAGGCGCATAGTTCTTCTTCTTTACTTTCCTCCTCATTTTCAAAAAGGACAACTGCCCAAAATTCATCTGATGCATCGGTTTGTAATATGAGAAAACCATCTCTTGGGGGCTGCAATTTTGGAAGAGATTGACATTCTGCTTTGAGAGTTTTAACTGCTACTGTTGCTTGACTGGACCGTCCTGATATTATATGTCTTCTGATAGGAGCATTCTTTTCTGATAACTTGGGGATATATTTATGGATGTAATTTAACACTCCCAAAAATCTTTGAATCATTTTAGTATCTTTAAGCTCATCTAGGAACTTAGCAATCTTTGTAAGAATATGAGGCCGCATTTGTATATGTCCATCTACTACATGAATTCCAAGAAAGTCAATATTTTCTTGGAATAATACCATTTTATTTTCTGAGGGGACAATTCCATGACTCTTAATTTCTTGTAAAAATATTTCTAAATGAGTCAAATGTGTCTGTAAGTCTAGACTATGAATCAGAATATCATCAATGTAAGTTATGATAAAATCATCCTTACTGAGTATAAAATCCGTTCTTTTCTAGAAAAAAGTAGGTGCATTCTTTAAGGCAAATGGAACAACTTTCCACTGATAAAAATGTGCAGGGCATGTGAATGTTGTTTTGTGTCTATCTTCTTCTTCAATTTGAATCTAATAGTACCCAGAATTCATATCAAATTTACTAAAGATGTTTTTTTTTTGGATAGGCAAGTTGTTGCTGTCTTCTCTCTTATTGCTTCATCCCTGATTTTATTTCTTCTTCTTTGGGTATAGCCTTCTTGGGACAGCTTCTTGTGACTTGTGAAATGACATAGGGGTGACATTTGTTGCATCTAGATGTCACCTGTACTAAAGGTTTTTATTTTTTGGGATTTTCTGCATAATTACTTCTTGATGAGGCAAGGGATAATGGAAACTTTGAGTGATTGCATTTAATGGTTTATAGTTTATCACCATCCTTGCTTTACCTCTGACAATTTCAGAGTGATTTCGAACTAAAAATGCAGAACATGAATAGTGAGAAACAGTGGGTTCAATCAACTTCAAATTTAACAGTTCGGAAATTTGCTTTTTGATTTCCTATTCATCTGAAGGAGTGCAAGGAATAAGCTTACCTTTTACTCCATTGTCGTGCATTGTAACAATTTCTTGCCTTGGGCTCTCCTTTTCCCAAAACTTCTGGGGGTCTTCAGAGCAGCTTTTGAGTAATTTGTCATATATAGAAATTTGATCTGGAGACCATTGTGGATCAACAGCTGCTTTCTGTTTTGTTTTTAGAGCTTCTTTGGCTTCATATATCTGCAATACTTCTTGCCAATTCTTTGAGTCATTCTTTGGTTTTCTGGAACTGGTTTTCTTCTGACTTTCTTTTCAGACTTCGAAATCTGCAAATTTCAATCTTGGAACAGAAACTGCTTGCTTCTTAAAATTGAAGATAACTTTATCTTCACTAATTTTCACTGGCAAGACTGAGTTTATAAAAGACATAACCAAAAATAGACTCCCTGATGGGTCATAATGTTGTATAGCAGAAATATTTACAATCTTCCCTCCTACTTTTAAAGAAATATTATCTACATAGTGAGTAAGATTAATTGTACCTTTGACAGTTTCTGAAATTAGGATATTTTGGAGCAGTTTCCATAATCCTTTGAACAAATAAGGCCTTGCGAGATTGTTTGATCCACCAGTATCAATGAATGCATCAAGTTATACCCAACTGTTCTTTACCTCCATGGAGACTGGTATATACAAAAGATTATTTTCTTTTACCATTTTCTTCAAAAAACTCTACTCGGCTTCTGGATCAAATTCGGGTACTGGCATAGAGGATGTTTGTCCAATCTTTTTTTCATATGGACAGAAGGAATTTAGCTGTGGTAGAATTGGCATTGCTTGCTTTCCTTTGTGTTTCTCTGGCTTTGGAGACCAACATAAAGATTCTGAGTCACTAGTTATAGAGCTATTTGTTTCAGTCTCAACTTCTTCACTATAGTGAAGTTCTTCTTCATCATCTGAAAACTCATCATTAGAAAAATCAAAACATATGTTCATTTTTTGCACATAATTTGTCATTTCTTCATCCTCTATTAAAGAAGCATCAGTCAACATATATACATCTGATGGTTCTTCTTCTGAATTTACAACAGACCAATCATCACAAAATTCTTCAATATCTACACAGGATTTTAATTTACCAGATGTGCTTTTTGGACATGCACGGACATAATGTCCTTCTTGTTTACATATAAAACAATAATTATTTTTGGTTCTCGGTTGTTTCCTCTTCTTCAGAAATATGAAATTTTTAAAAGGTCTTCTTGGATTTGCAATTTTTTTGGTTTTAAATTTTCCATACCTTTTATTTTTCTTCCTTTTCTTGAATGGTGTCCATGGCAAAGCAGCACGGCAAACATTAGCACTAGGAGTGATATCATGTGCTTGTTTTTGCCAACAGAGATATTTAACCTTCTCGTGACACCGAAATAAGAGATCCACCCAGTAAATCTGATTAATGTTTTTATTTTTAAATTCAATATCTTTAGAGATCAGATCTCCTAGATTTCCTGGAAATTTTGATAATAAAAAAAATTGAACTGAATCATTTCAAAGATTTGCTTTGTAAATTTTGGCCATAAAATCTTGACCAAAAGATTCAAGATATTTTAAATCTTTCAGCTCCATTCTAGAAAGATCTATAATAATTTGCTTTTTCTCATCAACCGGCTCAGGGACAAACTGTGTTTTTAGTAGTACTTCTAAAGTAGATAGTCCTGCTGCAACAACTGCCTGTAGTTCTGACTCGGGTGGTCTGATCCACCAGTCATAAACTATTCCTGCCATCCTTTTTTCTACTAGAACAAATATGGATATATTATCGAGCTTTGTAGTTACTTGCATCTGATATAAAGCTCCAATCCATATTCTAATTGATTTAGCTGGGTTGGTGGATTTGTCCAGATCTAAAATATAACCACTAGAATTAGAAGCAAATGGATATTCTTCTATTCTAGGATATTTTTGGACTTCTTTTACAAATTTTGTTTTTTGGATTGATGGCATAATGAAAGATGGGAACTTAGAAGCTGCATTTTCAAGAGTTACAATTTCTGCTTTTGTTTTTCTAGGTTTTTCTAGAATGGAATCTATTTTCATTGGCCTGAAAGATGTTTCAGAGGTGCTAGCTTCTGTTTCTTCTTGATCCCAGAAATTTGGGGTCGACATATCTATAGTGAATTTTGAACTCTGAGATGCTTTTTCTTTTCTTCTTCGTTCTTTCTTCTGCATCCTAGCTTCTTTCTCAGCTCTTTCCTCTTGTTGTTCATCATGCAAAAGTTTGAGATTGGCTAAAATGAGTTCATTATGTGCACCTAGATCATCTTTGGCGTCTTTAGCATAAGAACACTATGTAGTAATATAATTACCGATTTGATACAATTGACCTAGATCATTTGTATTTGAGGAATTGTGTTCAATCAAAGGGGCACAGTCAATTCTTGTTGGAGGTTGCTTTGATGACGATGATGTGGTGCAGAATTTCATCTTTGGAGGCCATTTTCCTCCTTTCACAAAGCGGCGATTGGCGAATTTCCATTCCTCAACTGGGGCGATTTGAGAATTAGAAATTCTAAACATTTTATTTAAAGCAAGAAAAGGCTTGACTTCAGTATATACAATTCATTGGAAGATAGTACAGGCTGACTGGAAGAGCAGGCTATTTGGGATGAGGATTCTGTAGGATCAAAGACTAGTAATGCATACTTTCTTGGATGAATGATATGGCACTGGAAAAAAGGCTTTTCTTGAAGAATTCTGATTTTTCCATCTTCAACGAGGCTCTTCTTGTTAAATTTCCTATTTTCCTTTCATCATCTAATGACTTGTATTGAAAATACCAGTCATTTGGTAAACCTATATAATCATATGATACTCCTTCGACTTGGGCATTATTCAAACCAACTAAAACACAATCTCTAAGTACTGGTTGTTTTAGTTTCGATGAACTGTGTTGGTCAATTGAAAGGATGTTTGAATCATTGTAGATAAGAATTCACTATTCTCAACCATTTGCAATCCTTGAACTCCTACCATCAGTTTCCAACAATCTTTCAGATGAGGATCTGTAAGACTAATAGAGTAGTCTGGAAAGATAGTTTCGTATTGACAACAAGTAGATAGGTTACCAACAACAGTACCTATCCTAGCATGATCATAGATTTGGTGTTGAGTATCAAAAACTTCAGCAATGCAAGGAGTATTGAAGCCATGCCTAAACAAAGGGGCCAAACCTATCCTAATACCTCCAAAATGTAAATAGGAATATTTTTTGTCTCTTGCATATTGTCTAAATTTTTTTATTTCTTCACTGGTAAACAAGGAAAGAGAAACGATTTGAACAGAAGGACCAAAAATTTTGATCTTTACTTCTACTTCTTTTAAAAACATCTTTTTCTGAAAGGTATTAGAGAGAGGGGTTTTATAGACATCAGTTGCATGGAGAGTTGGAGGATTCCAACTTTTGGGATTTTATACTGTCTCCAAATCCTTTTCGAGATCAATATCCTTTTCAAAAGATCTAGAATCGACTTCAGTAACAATTCAACGTTCAAGAGTAGAAAAGGATCTAATTAAACTGGCCATTAGGAAAGTAAAGAAGAAGAATTATGCGCCTATGCATTAGGAGAATTTCTTTCTAGCCAGAAAAATTATTTTGCTATTGAAAAAGAAACTCTTGCAACTTTCAATGGCATCCAAAAATTTGAGTTATATCTTGCACCTAGAAAAATTTTTATTAGAACTGACTCAATGAATTTTAAATATTTCTTGTCAGCAAAATTGTCAAGACAAATGGCAAGAGGAAGATTATTGTCATGGAAAATTTGGTTTCAGCAATACGATTTTGATGTAGAATGGATTCCTGGAAATTCTAATTATCTTGCAGATGCTCTCACCAGGGATATGAACAAAGCTCATAGAATCAGTCGCAGCAAAAAATAAGTCACGGGTAGTATATTTGATTTTCCAGAAAAAGAAGATAATTTTGCCACATTTGTAAAAAGATTTAAAATTATCGAAAAACATGTTGAAGATATTTGTTTAGAAATCAAAAAGATAGTTGGTCTCAAATTAAGAAGAAACCAATGGATTCAGAAATGCCAGGCTTGGCAATCAAAAAATATTGGTACTCTTCTTGGGTTAGATCCTGAATTGGTCAAGGTATACGCTCTACAAAATCTGAAGGTCAAGCTTTATTTTATAAATCTTGATGACCTATGGTCAATATAATATACAAAATCCATGATCTTGGTTTTACAGATTTTAAACTACTATCAGATGATCGGTAGTATTGACTTTGCTCTAGAAATCTTCACCAACGCCAAAATGATGGATCTTGTTGATGTTAATATTAAAGAAGAAGGTGGAAAATTCTTAGCATCCTTAAGAATCCTAGATTTATTTGAAGAAATAGAAGCCTAATATTTACAGAGAATGGATGTAGAATATATGCATTGAGATACTTTTCCCTAGTATGAAATATTTGAACCATTTGCAGATTGGAAAATTAAAGAGGGATTCTGCAAAAAGAAACAGGTTGAAAGAACATCCCAATGTGTAGAAAGAACTTTGTAGTATATCAAAATATTTTCCACACCATGGGATTTTCAAAGTCCAAAGATGAGAAATGTTATTGATCCAAATCCCTTTTCACAAGTCTTTGAGAAGCATTTCTCAGAAAGTTCAGATTTGGCTGAAAATAAAGAAGAAGTAAAATGAGTCGCTGAATGGCTAAAAGAATTCCCTAAAAACAAATTGGTTGAAAAAATCCATGTCATAAAAAAATTGAAAGAATTACAAGGAAAACATCAGGTTTTAAAGTTTTCAGTCAATTAGAAAGCATTGATCACAGTAGGAGTAATTTCAGGAAACTGGACTTCAGATACTGTATGTTTAATCATCCTATTGTTATCAACCAGTGTATGCACTTCATTTAATTTTGAACTTGGATGGAAAAAAAAGAGGGAATAAGTGACCATTGTAAGATTTGGGTACAATACACGATAGAAACAACAAACAATATGTTTCAGATATTCAAATGGGAACTATTGGATGGATTAGAGCTATCAGTACAACAGATGTCAGCCTTCTCAACAGCGCATAAAGATTCCTTCTTGGACATAGAGATAAATCCTACTTCCTACATCAAAAGATGTAAAAAATAGATGACCCATTCAAGTTACCTTATCAAATTCATCATGCCTTCAGAGATAGAATAAAGTTTGAAGTGGGACAATCCTCTAAAGCAGCTACAACATCTATAGCACTAGCATCTTCAAAAGGAAAGGACACTTTATTTTTAGATGTGTACCAAGATGCTCAAGACCCCACTGAGCCGGACTATGAAGAAAAATATCTAAATATACTTGAGGAAGTATATCTAAAAAAGAATCAATCATCTGATGAATTTGATGATTATGATGAAGACCGCAGTCCCAAAGGACCATGGTGATAGTCCTTTGATTCCTTGTAAATAGTAGAAAGGCTCAATTATTGTACTAAGTGTGCATTTGCATTATTGTACTGGAATATTGAGTAGACACCATTAGACTATGGAAATGTCGACAGGACCCTCAATTATTTCACTTTGTGTCATGTCTAGATAAAAGAGATTCTTTAGGAAGTCTATAAAACAAGAGATCTGCAGAAGAGAATCCCATATTGTTGTTGTTGGACTGAGTGCTTCTAAGCTCTGAGATTTCTTATTTTGCTCTTGTAATGCTCTGTAATTTCTTTATTTGAGTTAATAAAAGCTTCGCGCACCATTTTACTCTAAGTTGAGTTGTTCGCTTGATATTTTCTTCTAAGTAACAGTAAGGCTGCAAGGGAGGCGTTCATAAAGCTACTGAGAGAAGTTCCCAAGGAAGAGGCCGAGTTGCAGTAGATGTGCGCAGCAAGTACTTGAAGATACCGCCTCAAGGAGCTACTTTGCTGACCAGTAAGAGTGTTGGGTCACTATAATACTCATGATTACCACATTACTATTGTAGTTGTATCCCTTATTAATATTGTTGTGCCCCTATTGTCCCCATATTGTTATTACTGTGCCCCATAGAATCCCTCTATTGTTATTTTTGTGGCTTTATATTATTATTGTTAGGTCAGCTGGGTTATATTGTGACTCCTTAGACTCCTATATATAGAAAGGAGGTTTTGTCATTTGAATCATCCAAGAATTGTTCATTTTTGTAATGTAAAGGAGGTTTCCCCCTCGAAGAGGCTAAATTATAAGGCGTTGATCTCTCTTTTCTATCTTTTTGTGAGCTGGTTTCATAACATTTGGTATCAGAGGCAGGTTTCTACGGTTTCGCTGCTCCAAACAAGTCATTGTGGAATTTTCACTATAACTTTTTTTTTACGATGTTTCAGAAGCTAAAAAAAACCCATTTGAGAAGAAATCGCGTTGAATCTTGGATCTGAATTTCAGAGCTTTTCGTGCTATATTTTCAGAGATATGATTTGAGGAAGTTGGTCTTTTTGCAGACTCCTGAATTACATTCCAAACAGGTGACCTAGGGAAAATCGTCATAACTTTTTCTATGAGCATCGGATTGAAATTTCGTTAGAAGGTACAGAAAGAGGACAGTCTGTAGTTTCTTGTAGATATTTTTCAGAGCCAAAGGTCGAAACAGTGACTCGTGGCACGTTGTCCAAGTTCGCTCTACTGAACTAGTCTATAATCAGGACATCTTGGGAGATTGTGCATAACTCTTCCTTGGAGAATCCAATTTGGATTAGACTGGTGGCACTGGAAAGAGGACACAGAGGGCTACTACAAATCGCTATTTCAGAACTGGATGATCTGAAATTGCAGAGATACATCAGATTCAATATCAAGCTTCTACAAAGTGAAAAAAGGTGTGTAGTTTTTTTTAAATTTTTGCATAAGGTTGGTTTGAAAAATTAGTTTGAATCAGTAATTGATGCCCTGAGGAAAGAAAATGCAAACACCTAGTAAGAAACCTGAAAGCTCTAGCATGAGTCATGAAAAAGAGGAAGAAATGCAACATGATATATCAAAATTACGAGACCAAGTGCAACAAGTATCACTTGCACAAAAAGCAACAAAATCTAAGATGGATGGTTTAAGGAAAGATGTAGAAGCTAAGATGGATGGTTTAAAGAAAGGTGTAGAAGCTAAGATGGATTGTTTAAAGAAAGGCGTAGAAGCTAAGATGGATGGCATGGAAGCTAAGATGAATGGCATGGACGCTAAAATTGATGGCATGGATGATAAGATGGAAGAATTGAAGATAAATATGAATAAGTTGCTACAAGAAATGGTCACTAATGGTGAAAGGGTAGTAAAGGAAACTCATGATGAGAACAAAAGAAATGTTAATCATGATTCCATAGACTCTAATGTTGGATCGAAGACCCACCATATTCCAAAAATCGATATGAGGAAGTTTGATGGCAAGGATCCCGCAACATGGATATTACAGATGGAGCAATTTTTCGATCTCAATAATGTGCAAAACACACAAAAGGTACGTATTGCAACTTTATATTTGGAACCAAATCAGTTTGTATGGTATCAATGGCTTTGCTCTCATAAACAAATTATCACTTGGGCAATTTTTATGGAAGAATTGACAGCACATTATGAGGATACAAAAAGCAACACTTTTTTTAGCCAATTGATAAGTCTCAAAAAAAGGGTTCAATAATGGAGCACATTGAGGAGTTCCAAAAATTGAACATAAGGGTAAAAAATATTCCAGAGGAGCATAGGATTGATGTGTTCATAGGGACTTTAAAGGATAATATCCAACATGATTTTCACCTTTGGGAACCTGATTCATTAGAGAAGGCATTCAGGTTAGCAAGAAAAATGGAAAGCAAAATTATGGCAACCAGGAAGCATACCACTCACAACTATAAAGATGGAAGTGTTGTTGCCCCTAGTCTTCCACAACCTATAAGGTTGACACCACAACAATTGGAAGAAAAAAGAGCAAAAGGGCTTTGTTACAGTTGTGATAGCAAATACACTAAAGGTCATAAGTGTGCTGAGAAGAAATTATTCTACATAGATTGTGAAGAGGAAGAAGAAAAGGAGCAAGAAAGGTCAAAAGAAGAGGATATACTCCAGGAACAAAGCCTAGATAAAGAAGAAATGAATCCGACCATATCTTGTAATGCATTGGCGGGAATTACCACTCCTCAAACCATCAAGATAGAAGGACAAATCAAGAAGAAAAAGGTAATAGTGTTGATTGATTCAGGAAGTACCCACAATTTTATTCATTGTAAGGTAGCAAAAGAATTGAATTGCTTCTTATATCCAGCACTAGAGTGTCAAGTGATGGTTGCAAATGGAGGAACAATAAATTTCTCTGGAAAGTGCCATAATATCAAGCTATCCATGGGAGAATATGTATTGACTAGCCCAATGCTTTCCATTCCAATGGGAGGTGTTGATGTTGTACTAGGAGTCCAATGGCTACAATCCTTGGGTACAATAGCTTTTAATTTTCAAGAACTTTTCATGAAATTTTCTGTGGAAGGAAAGGAAGTTGAATTAAGGGGTATTGCAGGGAAACCGGGAAAGATAATCAGCTCTAACTATATGACAAAGCTTCTAAAAAAGGAACAAAGAGGTGTAATTGCACAATTATGTTCGCTAGATGTTTCCACATTGGAATCATCTATTTCTCCAAATCTCAAAAAGTCTTGGACAATCATTCCAAGGTATTTGAGACTCCCAAAGGTCTCCCACCTATTCGTGATCATGATCATGCTATTCATCTGATTCCAGGAAGTGTTCCTCCAAACATCAGGCCGTACAGATATCCCTATGCCCAAAAGAGTGAAATTGAACGTATGGTTGCAAAAATGCTAGAGGCTGGTATAATTCAACCGAGTCAAAGTTCTTTCTCTGCTCCAGTAGTATTGGTGCACAAGAAGGATGGATCATGGCGCATGTGTCCGGATTATAGGGAGCTCAACAAGCTCACTATTAAAGATAAGTTTCCCATTCCTGTCATTGATGAATTACTGGATGAATTGCATGGATCAATTTACTTCACCAAGTTGGATCTTCGTTCAGATATCATCAAATCAGAATGAAGATTGAAGACATTCCGAAAACAACATTTAGAACTCATGAGGGTCATTATGAATTTTTGGTCATGCCTTTTGGCCTTACCAATGCACCTTCAACATTTCAAGGTTTGATGAATTCCATTTTCAAACCATTCCTTAGAAAATTTGTGTTAGTATTTTTTGATGATATACTAATCTACAGCAAGTCTTGGAAGGATCATGTTGAACATGTTGACAAGGTGCTACAACTATTGGAGGAGAAACAATTATATGCAAAAAGATCCAAATGTTTCTTTGGAGTACAAGAGGTGGAATATCTGGGTCATATTGTATCTCATGAAGGAGTTAAGGTAGACCCTAGCAAAATTAAAGCCATTAAGGAATGGAAAATCCCCACATCCATAAAGCATCTGCGAGGATTTCTCGGGTTGACAGGGTATTATCACAAGTTTGTTAAGAATTATGGGAGAATAGCAGCACCTCTAACAACATTATTGAAGAAAGATGCATTTTCATGGACTCTAGAAGCAACAAAGGCCTTCGAACATCTTAAAGAGGCAATGTGCCAAGCACCGGTCTTAGCTACACCGGACTTCACAAAAACCTTTATTGTGGAATGTGATGCTTCAGGAAATGGAATTGGTGCTGTTTTAATGCAAGATGAAAGACCCATTGCTTTTGAAAGTCGTCCAATCAAGGGAAAGTTTTTACACAGCTATTTATGAGAAGGAAATGTTGGAAATACTCCATGCACTTAAGAAATGGCGACCCTACCTAATGGGAAGACACTTCAAGGTAAAAACGGATCATGATAGCCTTAAATACTTTTTAGAACAAAGATTATCCTCTGAAGAGCAACAAAAGTGGGTCACAAAGATGTTGGGTTATGACTTTGAAATCATCTACAAAAAAGGGAAGCAAAATGTGGTGGCAGATGCACTCTCAAGAAAGGATGAGGATGTGGAAGCATTGTTGTGTGCCATTTCTATTATCCAACCAGATTGGATAAATGAAGCAGGGGAGGAATGGAAGAATGACGAAGAAGTGTGGGCACTTATTCGAAAGTTACAACAAGATTCCAGTACGTCTGATACATTTAGCTGGAAAAATGATTCGTTATGGTACAAAGATCGCTTATACCTCTGTAAGAATTCCCAGCTAAAACAAAAGATTCTTATGGAATTGCACACTTCTCCCTTAGGAGGGCACTCAGGATTTTTAAAAACTTACCACAGGGTTAAGAAGGAATTTTTTTGGGAGGGCCTTAAGTCAGATATTCAAAAGTTTGTGGTGGAATGTTTGGTTTTCCAACAAAATAAAGTTGAAACAATTAAGACAACGAGTCTAGTACAACCTTTATCCATTCCAAGCCAACGTTGGGAGGAGGTTTCAATGGATTTTATCACAGGTTTACCCAAGTCTGAGGGAAAGAGTGTCATCATGGTGGTAGTTGACAGACTTACCAAGTATGCACACTTTTGTGAATTATCACATCCATTTAAAGCCAGTACAGTTTCTACTGCATTTATGGAAACAATTCAAAAGCTACATGGAAACCCAAAGATTATTGTAAGTGACAGAGATCCCATTTTCACTGGAAATTTTTGGACATAATTATTTTCTTATCTTGGTACATAGTTAGCTCATAGCTCATCTTATCATCCTCAATCTGATGGGAAAACTGAGATAGTAAACAAACACAATGGGTCAAATGGTTGCCTCTGGTTGAATGGTGGTATAACACTTCCTTCCATACAACAACAAAAATGACCCCATTTATGGCACTTTATGGATATCAGCGACCATTCATCACATCATATTTAAGAGAAAATTCTAAGGTTCAAGCAGTGGAACATCACATCGAACATCAACAACAAGTCCTCCAACTCTTAAAGGATAACCTCGTGTTGGCACAGAATAGAATGAAACAACAGGTAGATCAACATCACAGCGAAAGAAGTTTGGATGTAGGTGATTGGGTATTCCTACGGATACAACCATATAAGCAAATGTCCCTCAAGCAAGCCAAGAAGGATAATAAATTATCACCAAAGTATTATGGTCCGTACAAGGTATTGCAAAAGATTGGTACTATGGCATACAAATTGGAGCTTCCTGCAGCTTCTCAATTGCACCCAGTTTTCCATGTTTCATGTTTAAATAAGGTTATAAGCGACAAGCTCCCAGTTCAAACAATATTGCCAGAACTTGACGAGGAAGGAAAAATTATATTGGAACCAAAAGCAGTCACAGAAATAAGAACTCGACAGTTACGAAATCGATCAATTTTGGAGTATCTTATCAAGTGGAAGAACTTATCCATTGAAGATTCCACATGGGAGGATGAGAATTTTATACAGAAGCATCTAGAACTACTCAAGTGTTGAGGACAACACTTTTTTGAAGGAGAGGGGCATGTTGGTTCCCTATAATACTAGTTATTACCCCATTACTATTGTAGTTGTATCCCTTATTAATATTGTTGTGCCCCTATTGTCCCCATATTGTTATTATTGTGCCCCATAGAATCCCTCTATTGTTATTTTTGTGGCTTTATGTTATTATTGTTAGGTCAGTTGGGTTATATTGGGACTCCTTAGACTCCTATATATATAAAGGAGGTTTTTTCATTTGAATCATCCAAGAATTATTCATTTGTGTAATGTAAAGGAGGTTTCCCCTGGAAGAGGCTGAATTCTAAGGCGTTGATCTCTCTTTTCTATCTTTTTGTGAGGTGGTTTCATAACAAAGAGGTTATCGATATTTTATAATACTTGATCTGTTATATTTGGCATAGCGTTTCATTGAAACCTTGCAATGTGGTAAGGCTATTGCAATCACATATCGTCGATTCATAGGGAAGCATCCAATATACTTCATTGAAAACTTGCGATGCGATTTAATTATCGCATATCACGCTCTCGATAAAAGCGAAGTAATAAATACTATGAATAAATGTGGTATAGGGATAAATCGATTGTAAAGGAAAAAGTGATTTGCCAAGTTTGAAATTCGCCATCTCCCCATGCCAGCTCAACACTCATCGCAATCGCAACAATGCAAAGAAACCTTTTGAGCATGGCATTGATAACCCCTGATTTGTGATACACGATTGTTACACAAATATTAAAATAATACAAATCGCTAATCGCACCTATTCTGAAAAGGATCGTTACAAAACCTACGATGCGACATATGGTTTCAGCATTAAAGTTTCACGTTGGAAGTTACAGTAAAACATTAAGGAGTAGTTATGGTTAAGTTCTTTAAGGATTTCATCTGTGGTAGCTATGTACAATAAAATATCTTTTGCATCTAATGCGCATAACTGCTTGTAGTCTATAATTTTTGTATTATCGCCTCTCAAGTTTTTCACCTATTATACTCCTCTTTCTCATTTTGCAATGCTAATCCAGAATCACATAGTTGGTCAAGATGTGTAAGAATTCCCGAAAGGCAAAGGCCCCCATTATAGTGGAAGAAGGACCAGCAAAATTGGTGTTAATTGCAAATACTACCTACCAAGGCCTTAGTAAAATCCCGTGGGAATGCATATATGCTTTACTTGAAGCAGAAAATCCAACGGAGATAGAAGAAGAAGCAACAGCTGATGGAACTGATCGAATAGAAAGCACGCTCAGTGATTTGGCCAGCTCTTTCCTCCATAAAATAGCAACCCAAGCCAAAGTTTTACCATATAATGATCTAGTAAGATGGGTAATCGAAAGTATTGATATAACATACAGATCTTTCTTCACAGCCGATGAGAGGATGTTTGGGACATTCAAACCTGAAGATGTCAAAAGAATGTATCATTTGCTAGGTCCCTAGTGACACTACAACAAATCATTCAGAAGCTTTCGCTAAGGAGAATGACATAGAGTTAGACCCTATCAAACAGTGGAGACATTTTCCAAACAAGCATAAACATGAATCCTCTGGTATGTAGTATGTGGACTCCTTAGCATCTCCATATTATTATGCTACTGTTATGGTATGTAGGCTCTTTGGAAGCCCCAATTCTGCTAGATTTTCTATAGAAATGGTTCCATTAATAGAAGCAGCAATCAACTCCTTTATTATGGATTGGGCAACCATTCTATCAGATAAAATGGCCAGTCAAATACTAGATTATAGAAGGAACAAATTTGTCTCCACCAAAATTGTGCCCCCATTCTATATGAGCACCTACATAATGGACACAATTTGTTTTAATTCTGACTTTCCCATCTTAAGCTGGAAATGGACTGCTCAGGATCCAAAGCCCATTCATATTTATCATAAATATTAATGGAAGTCTGACTACAAGAATCAATTATACAGGATTTGACATGGTTTCATTTTACCTGTCCATCAAGCCATCTTTAATAAACCTGCTCCTCGGTTGTTTGACGAGGCTAGCATTGACTTAACTTCAATCAGAAGTTGGTTCGGGGAGGATAAGTTCACTTATATTAGGGTTTTTGGCAGTATTACAGACCCTCATGTCCTTCCACTCTACATTCCTAATAAGATTTTAGCTAGGGAAATAGCTTACCAAATAGTGGAAAAAGGGATGTCTAGAAACCTTAAATATTCTAAGAAACAAGTATGGCCTCCATTTCCCCTCTGCTATGGCACTTACATATTGCATGATTTTACACATGCTGAGAAAGAAGCAGAGAAAACAAAGGATCTGGGTCTAGCAGTTATTCCTAAAAGACAATACGATCCAAACAAGGTCACTTTCAATGTCACCAGTCAAGTGAAAGTTAGTAAATTTATACATGAGAAGGATGAATTTGATGACTTATTCGCTTCAGCAGAGTTGTTCTCACAAGTAAGTCATCTGGCAAGATTCAAACTGGGAGCTGAGAAGATGTACAAATTTATGGAATACATGACACAGAGGTTACTAATAGTACCTATGGATTTATTAAATACTACCCCTATTATTTGGCAAGCAGAGCACATTGGGGAGCAGACTATTGAAGAGAATTCCAGGGAAGGGGAAACAGGTGAAAATACCAATGAACCCCTTAGCACAGATGTTCATCTTGACCCAATATTGATAAAAGAATGGGAGCAATTTGATCAGCAGATAAAAATCCAGAGTGACCCCAAAAACATTACCACATAAACATCACTCGTGACACAACAGCCCACCATTCTTGATAGTGCAATTAAGGTAACACCCAGTAAAGACATAGCTCAGAAAGAGATTGAAATAATCCATGAAAACCCTTCAGGAGAAATTACATTGAATATTGAGGAAATACCACCCTTGGATGTATTTTACAGTCCAAAACACGGGGCTGTAGTCAAAAGACAAAGGAAAAAGAGGAAAATAGACTAGACATCATCCACAGCTCCTCAATCTGAATTTATGAATGTTTTATGGAAGGATTCAGAGGTCAAACCTTCTGATGATTTGACTAATTTATCTCAATTTGTAGGGGCATACACAACCGCCACAATTGATAAGGCAACTGAGGTTAACCAATTGTTCAAGGAAAAGGATCAAAGGATTAATTAGCTTGAGGAACAGGCAGCAGTGGAACAACAGAATATTAATCACCTTGAGGAATAGCTAGCAAAAGAAAAACAAAAGAACGAGCAGCTTGAGGTACAATTAAACCTGGAGAAACAGAAGATCGACCAGCATGCCATCCAAAAACAAAAACAGTTGTCTCAAGAGCTCAAACAACTTCAATTGTCATATCAACAAGAAATTAAGACTAAAGAGGAGAAAATCACACAGCTACAACTCTCTATAGAACAGTTCAAAGATTGTACCAAGGTTGAGGAATTTAAGAAGGAAGCCCTAGAAGCGAATAAAGCCTTATCTCAATAGCTCAATCTACTTTGCCATAAAATATCTCTTATCAACCCATTATGCATCATAACTGCATCACTAATCGATCAAGTAGTTAATACCAAATTAGAATTCGAGGATACAGATGATAAGGTCACAAATTACCTCTCCTGGCTAAGCACAGTAGAAGGAAGAGCTGCTAACCTACCGAAAATTTAAGAGTCACATAAAGAAATATTGTTTTCAGAGTGGGAAACACAACTGATAAAGGTAGAAAGGGCTACCTCCAGGGCAAGGTCTATAATGAATAATGTGATTGAAATGATAAATGATGGTTTATATGGAGCCAATTTAATTTCCAATTGTTCCCCAGGTAATCTTCCAAAGGCAAAAGTGTTAGAAAATCAATGGAAGCAAGATTTGGCCACCAAAGATGAACAACCTAACAGAATACAAAGCCTTAACTGGGATGCGTATTGGTCCTTTTTGCTCAAGTTGCACAACCAACAGATGACCATCAAATTCCTTGCCAATGCTTTTGATCGCATGATCCCTGAGCTTTCAGATGCCACGTACATGGGACAACTACACTCCAGGATGAGTCACTGTCCGGAAATTCAAAACATGCTTTCAATTTGTCAGTTGCGAATACAGGAGAAGAAATAGATACAATGAATATTTTCAGATGCAATTGCATTACTATTTTTTCAATTCAAATCCCAGATTTTAATGTTGGCAGTTCCAACAACTCTCAGTGATTTTTGTAGACAGCTTGTTTTAATTCTATTATATAAACCCTTTCATGTTATTGGAGAAGGGGTCCTCGATTTGTACAAAAACTAGACTTGAGAAGTTGCACTTCTGCAATTCTTAATTTATTTTTTATAAGCAGTGGATCAAGGTTTCATATTTTTGTGAAAGAACTCAAGACCCGCATTTTTGTATCTCCTGGAAGTTTCTGGAATAAAAAAGGTGGAATAGAAATGTTACTTACATATCAAGACTCAAATGCATGCGGTATTTCTATCATTGTTCTTTTTGTCTTGTTCTTTATGTAATTAGAATTTCATTTAATTTGCTATTGTTGATGTATTAACATGCTTCAAGAAATTCTATATTGAGTCACTTCTGAATGATTTAGAATTGTTATATTAGAGATATATGTCAGCAATAAATACTAGTATGTCATGCGATATGTTTTTATAATTACTTTGTTTAATTTCTTAAACAAAGTAATCATTATTTAAATGCATCTTTCTATGGATAAGTAAACCATCTATATGATTATTTGTCTGCTAGGAATTATCAAAAATCACATTGTTATAAGATTACCCGGGTTATATAGATATATGTGTATATTTTCAGAGTTATAGATTAAATCACCTATCATCTTTGTTATACATTTAAAACACTCATTCATCAAACCATACATTATTGGGAAACTGGTCCCATAACATCCAGTCGGAGCCACCACTCCAAACGGAAAAGGAGCTGTACTAAGGTCCGGACCGGGTGGTTATCCCCAATGTTGGTGTTACAATTTTAGAGGCATCAACAAGTCCCTACAATTCTCTTTATCGGCAGGACACATACCAAGCCAAGTCAAATGAGTTGTTTTGATTGGGGATGAGGGGTATATTGATGCACACGTAATATAGATGTCAGAGTTTTAGTTTCATCTCTGGTGTTTCCCCACTTCCAATAGGCCTGGACAGTACCCTGACGAAGTCACTTTAGGAACACAAGAATTGCTCCACCACAAGCAAGCCTAGATAGTACCCAAATGGAGTTACTTGCTTTGCATCTCTATGGATGAAACCTTTCTCTTCTTTCACCTTCGTTTTATTTTTTCATTTCATTTTTCATTTTTCAAAGAACTGTGCATAGGCACTTATTTATTTCATGAGGCAGAAGAGGTATCCTAACTTATTGAGAGTGGAAGAGGTTGTCCCTTTAGAGAAGGATGTTTATATATACCTTTGACATACTTATGAAGGTTTCCCCCCTCTCCTTACTCTACTTGACTGATTTGACAATGATTAACCAAATATAGAAAACCAATTAGAGTAGGCGGTACTACTTAAAAGTGCAAGCATTGTGATTTCACCAAGAATCGCTCTGAAAGGAACACATTTTCCATCAGGGTATCATAAACTAGAAGAAACACAATATATTCATAAAGAGAGGGAAAATATAGATAACCAAGTGTTAATAATTGTACAAGTACTTTTACATTTCACCCTGCTTGTCTTAAGAATCCAATCACAGTTTCATGCGGAAACTAATCCTACGAGTGTGTAAAACAAAAAAACAAACACAAGAAAGAAGTAAGATGAAAGAAAAACAGAATAAGCAAAGACAAAACGGGAAATCAAACACTACTCCTACTCCTAGGCTAAGTAGAGCATGGGCCAACTCATGTGAAGTGATATTTCCAATGCAGCCACTAACGCATTGGTTGACCCATGTAGATGATGACATGGTTGAAGAGAAAGATATTCAGGAAAACCAATAGAAAAGAAAGATAAAGCAATGCAAACCTGAATTTTTGAAGTTTGAATGCATCCACAAAAAAGAAATAATTAAAAGAACATGAAAGGCATTATGCAGATGTATCATGGTGTTGTGTCATATTGCTTGTGGAGAACAAGCATGTACACTCCTTCAAAATTGACATATGAGCAAACATGAATAAAGAAGAAAATTTTGATTTCACAACAATGCTTGCTACGTATGACTGCTTCAATACATGAGTGATAGGATCATGTGATTCTAGAGGAGGAAGTGGAAAATGTAACCTATATTTATTTTCAATGTTAATAGGAGAGTGATGAGGAGCCTCGGGAGATTCAACATATTTCTGGTCAGAAGTGGAACTTGCCTCAAGGCTATGAGAACTTGACATAGCCATCAACTCGGGCTGAAGTGCCTCGACAACTTGAGGGGTTTCCACTTCATCAGAAGATAGATCGGCAAAGACCAGTGGCTTAGAAAGATCAACCGTAGGTAAATCAAAATTGTGATCAAATGAATGAGTGAATAGATCTTAATAGCCACGATCCAAAAATTCCAAATGGACCTCTACAGCCTCGTGACCTGACGAATCGTAAATAGGGTTTGATATATAAATAAATAAAAAAACCACCCTCTGAATTTCCAGAAATGAAAGATGAGAGATCGAGTGGATTCGAGCAGAAATATTTTTCCTCTCCAAAATTAAATGACAGACTGACACCTCGCGTGCTTTGTGAATGATCAGAAGTAGAAACATCCGTAGATGAATTTTCATAAGTGGAAACATAAATGGAAGAATCACAGAAAATGTCAAGATAAAGAGGATGAGGTGCAGACAAAAGGAGGTCATCCTTCACGACAACTTCTTGTTAAGATTCCCACAAATACTCATAAAAACGGATAGCATGGGTTGACTGTTCAACACCAACTTTGTCCATAACTTGATCCTTGTGAACATCACATGTGAAGTCAGGAATGGATGAACGCGGGACACCAAAATCTGGAGGATCAAAGGAACCAATGGATGGAGGTCAAGGAGATGAGACCATGTGACAACCATCAAGCTTGTAGTCCAACTCTGCACAAAAATCTAGAGTAGGTGGGGTGGCAGGAGAAGGTGACATTTCAACAGGTAGGTTCGCAACTTCTCCCACCTCATCTTGTGGATCTAGAGTTGTTTGAGGAGAAGGGGATGAAGGGTCACTTGGGACAATGACCTTGTCGATCTCTTATTTGGAATCTCTAAAATTGAGGTATGTTGGGAGGGGTTCGAAATATTATAACTAATGTGAGGACTCAAAACTTGCTCAAACTTCTTGGCCATGCACCAGTAGTCATGATTTTTCATGCCAAATCCAATGATGTAAAATTTTTGCAATTTGGAGCTCCCTAGCAAAAGCACGCGCCACGTGGCACGGCGCATAGGAAGAAAAACCCTGTTTTTTATGCCAAAATTTGTCAAAATGCCAAAAATGCCCCAAATTTCTTGAAATTTGGGCTGGAGCTTCCTCATTAAGTGTCATGTTGGGCTAAAGAGGCTTCGGCCAATATCTAAAGATGATTGAGCTCCCTTTGCCTCTTTTGCTTCCTTATTGCCTTCTTTAGTTTTGCCTTTAAATTCCTGATTCGTGCCTTGCAGACCTTGTTCCGTGCCATGTAGTGGAAAGCCATGTGTCTCAGCAATGCATGATCCTTATCGGCCTTGTCCAGCAGTCTCTCCAAGTGGATGTTGATTCTCTCGAGATTAGACTCCCAATCCTCATTAATCTCTTGCTCCAATGACGTGAGCTCAATTCTTCTCCTTTGTGCAGCTTGGCGATTCTCGTGGATGTTTTGTAACTCCATGATTGCTTGCTGATCTTCAAGCTGTTTGTTCCTCTGCTCCAAGTATTTCATAGTCCACTTAGCTCTCTCCAAGTCAAGGGATAAGGCTTGGAACTCTGTTTGCTACTCCTGGTTGATCTCCCTAAGTTTGGAACTTTGTGGGCCCGTATCTGTATCATCATCATGAATGAGAATGAAGTCAGTCTCTCTTTCACCTGAAGGCTCAAAAATTCGGCCAGTTTGACTTGTTTTGCTTTTTGATGTAATTTTTGATCTATCTTGATGTAATTGGATAAACATGATGTAATTTTGGCACTTATTTACTTGTTCTAGAGGATTCATTCACTAAAAAGTGAAAATTTAATGAATGAATCAATTTCCTACCTTATAGAGGCAAGTTGTTTTGATTGCCTAGATTTTAGTGCTTTGTTTAGAATTGATTGAAACAGCTCCTAGAATGATGAGATCGACCCCTAGAGGCAAGGGAATGGGTTGGGCTAGTCTATATCATGTAATTCCTAAGTCATTTTCAGGGTTGGACACTGTTGGGACTCAGAAATGTCATATTTTCATCCACCTTTTTCTTCACTATTCCTTACATTTCATCATCCCATTAAACTTTTATCATATCATTTTCATACATACATTTGGGTTTCACCTTCTTATTTTCTATTTTATTCATTTTTGTATTACAAGTGAATTTATGATTAAATATTAAAAAATATACATATTTTTATATATATCTCAAAGATATGTGAGTTTTATGATGTGTAGGAAATATGTGAAGAATTAATATCTCCTCCACCATATTAAGGAGATAATTATGCAAGCCTATTCCTAAGGAGAAAATCATGGAGGATTTGGTTGGCATATCTTATCCAATTCCTAAGGAGAAAATTTTTGGAGGATTTGGTTGGCATATCTTATCCAAGATATGTGAGAGATTTATGGAGGATTCAAAGGGATCATATTTTGTAATAATGGGAAAGTAGTTAAAAATGCTTGAGAGATTTGTGGGATCATATCTTGTAGTAATGGGAAATTAGTTGAGAGTGCTTGAGAGAATATTGGATATGTAATTATGAGAAGGTTATCTTCCTCATGTATATAAGAGAGTGCTCTCTCTTCAATTTAATAAGGAAGAATGAATAATGGAAAGGAATTCTTAGTTTTTCATTTTTTTTGTTATGCTTTCATGATTTGTAATTTGGTTCTTGTAATATAATTTAAGATATTTTTATTCTTGTGAGCTCACATATGTTGTTTTTCATTCAATTCTTCACATGTTGTATTGCTTTTCCTTTATGCAATTTCCTGCTTTCATAGTTAATGTTTCAATGCCTTCCTAGATTAATTTGATTTCAGTAATTTAGATTAGATTAGTTCCACTTCAGTCCTGCATATATAGTGCATGTGTCTCGTAAGTCTACGAACCTCGGATTGAAAAATTAAATAGTTGGGTAAGTACTACAACAAAATTAAACGGTAATATTTTCACCCAACAGACACTAGGGATTGCTTTAGCATATCATTGTACATTCTATCTTTGCATTTTTGGCTAAGGAAAGACCAGGGTTTTGCAGCACTGTTTGGGATCCATGTGGCTTTATGTTTTGATGGTGTTCTTCTCTAAGTAATTGTAAGTTCATTAGTGTTATGTGTATCATTTTCCTATCTCTTCTTCTGAATTTGAACAAATGAGTGATTAAGGTAGAATCCACTAACTGCTATGCTCTGCCTTCGAATTTGTTTAAATTTCCATGTTTTCATCTGTTTAAGGAGAATCCTTGAGACTCTCTTGCTCTCCTTAGCTCCTCACCAGTCTGATCTATCCATTCACTCAATTTAAAGCATCAAAACAATTGCCTTCCTTGCCCCAATCAGAACTCTGCAGAAACTGTGCCTCATCCCCGAGTCCAATTTGCCTTTCCCTGTTTACAGCACAAAACCCCCAAAAACTTAAATCAAATCCCTTGCACTTCATACCTAGCCTAAAATTAGTTTGTTTTTTAGTTATCTCTAGCCCCATTGATTATCTTTCGTTGAGATTGACCCGGAGAGAGCCCTCTCTTGTCCTTGTAGGGATAGCTACGAGGCTGAGTGTGGTTTGATGTGGACCTAGAACCTTGTCTTTTTAGCCTGAGGCAAATCTAGGCTCTAACATAGTGGTGACTCCACTAGGGAAGAAAGTTTATTTTCATTGTTTGGCTTTGTAGACTACAGAAGGAACCTGAAGTTAGCTAGGTAGCCTTCGAAACACTTTTGCTTTGCATTAGCGCAAGTAGATAAAAGCTACTTCAGTCAATCTCCGGTCTAGTTTATAAGCTGAACATCTAATCTAAAAAATCACCCCAGTACATGTATCAAGTTCAGATCTGATGGTTGATGTCAGTATAAGGCTTTTTTCTCTTTCTTTGCGAGGCAAAGTCAAGAGTTGGTTCAAAACCCTGTCTGATGTGAGCATCTCAGATTTCCAACAGTTCGTCAAAGTTTTCCTCGACAGGTGGGTGATCGGACAGAACCTTTTCTTGATTATAGAAGAGTATAACCAGCTGAAAAGATTGCCAGGGGAGACAGTACAACAGTTTTCAGCCAGATTTAATCAAGTTTATTATTCAATGCCGGTTGATATAAGACCTCCTCCTAGATCTGCTCTCTTGCACTATCCGGGTGCCTTTGATCCAGAAATGGAGTTTCAGCTGAGAGAAAGGAATGTTGCAACACTTGAAGAGATGTAGAACAGTGTAGTAAATGTAGAGGCTCATCTACTGATCCAAAGGACAAGGTTGAAAGAAGAAGAGATGAAAAACATAGATCCAGAGGAATCGACATCTCTAGAGGTAAAGCTTGACATTTTGGTAAGTGCAGTGGAAGAGATGATGCAAAATATTACTACAAGGAATGATTATGATGTTCAAGCCCATAGCTCACTGATTGAAGAAGAACAAGTTGTTGCTCCAAAACATCTTCTTTCTTATCCTAGTTGTCATAGATCTGATAATGATTGTCTTATAGATCATCTTAGAGAAGAGAGATCTGTTGATATGACATGTATGCTTGATGATGTGTTTTATAGTGATGATTTGCCTCAATTTGATCAGTATGATGATGATTACATTCTCCAAACAGAAGCTAATATTGCAGACAAATCAACAGCTAGTTTGTGGGAGGAAGAAGTTCACTTTCAGCAGCTCGAGTACAATGATCAAATGATGCATATTAGCTATGATAGTGACGAGGAAAGAGCAGCAAATTTTGAAGTAAGTGAAGGGTATTTTCCTTTTTGTTTTGCTTTGTTTCAGTTCATTAGAAACAACATTCATGCAATTAGAAATCAACTGTCGACAAGTTTTGATCTAGACCATCTTGAGGGCAATAAAAACCTTGTTCAAGACTTCTCATATTCAGATTTCCAGCCCCCAAATGCCTCTAATTGTCAAGTTGCGCATGAAGACGTGGAAGCTAGCACATATGATCAACTGATACAAGAAGATTCCCTACCTTTCTGTTTTGAATCATTTCAGTTTTTGAAGGGTAAATTGCATAGTAAATCTTCAAATGAGCAGCCTGTAGGAAATCAACAATCTCTCAGCTTTAATGTCGAGGATGAGACAGATGGAGAAATTCTTGATCAAGTTGTTAATGAGAAATCTATTGATGTAATCATTTTGAATACCAAACCCTCCCTAGCACCAGATTTGCAGCCACCAAACGCAATTGAAGCTCAGATTATAGATGAAGGTGTGGTAGCCGAAATACATGATCTAATGATGCTAGAGGATTCTGTACCCTTTTGTTTCGAAGCATTTCAGTTTATAAGGAAGACTCTTCATAATATCTCTAAAGAAAAAGATGAACAGCCAGTAGGATGTTATACAGTTTCAATGGACACATCGCAGCAGTCTTCTCAAATTTTTGATGATCCTATTGCTCGTGTGTTGGATGATGTTTGTTGTAAAAGTTCTTCCCCATCAGCTAACCATGTGACAGGAGAGAATGTTGATAATAATCTGATTCGAAGGTCACCTTCATTGTCTTGTTTAACAGATATTTCATTACAAAGCTCAGATCAAAGTTTGCAGTCATATGAGGAGATTGATAAAGGAGGCCTTTGTTCTGTTTGGAAACAGAAACAGAGTTTGGTTATTCATGAAATTCAGGATCCTTTTGACAGCTTGCTGCAATCATCAAAGAAAGACAATGCAGACGTGAGAAAAATATTAATATCCAGCTGTGAAGATTACTTGGACCAGAGCAGTAATGTGTTAATGGAAATCAATAGCAATGTTTATGAAGATCCTTTTGAATTATTCTTGAAGTCATCCAGCCAATTCATATTTTGCAAGTTTATCATCAGTCAACTTGATTATGAGTTTCCATGGGAGTTGCCTTTCGATTCTTCCCTTTTCCTGTGCATCAGAAAGCATTTGGGAAGAAATCAAATAGCAACCGGAATGCTTACTTGGTTGCATTGGTTGTTCCATTTCACTTGATCGAGTGCTGGAAAGAACACTTAGAGTAGATTTGTTATGTTTTAGTCATGTTTGGTTTTATTATGGTTTTCAATTTTAGTTTTGAGTCAAATTTTCAGTCAATAATGGAGTTAACAAATCTTGTGTGGTTTTTTCAAGTCATCGAATCCATAGCCCAATGGACGAAGGCACTGTCTGCTCACCCAAAGATCTGTAGTTCTTGGCACCTCCAAGGAGCTACCATCCCCATTGGAGCCAATGTTAGAGTCGGTCTGTTCATCCCTCTGTCAAAGATCAAAACCTCTTTTGTTGCATTTCATTTTAGGTGTCTCATTCAGCTCGATCATCTGCATTCCATTAGGAGCATCGATCTTCTGACAGAAGGGTCTTGTCTCCATACTTCCCTCATGTCATGTACCTGTTGTTTCGTGTCTGATCATTAAAGTTCATCAAAGTTAATTTTACAGTCATTATGTTAATTTTACAGTCATTATGGATGGTCTTTTTGTCAGCCAAGAGTCATGTCAGTCATTAGGTTTAGGGTTTTGCAAATTTTGTCTTCAAAGTGTCCAATAATACTAGCAGGCATATGAGGGAGGTTTGAAATAAGTTTTCATGATATAAATTTCATCGTCAATATGCTTGATCATGATTTTTCTTCAAAACTCTGTTTTGAAGAAAAATCGTCCATTTTATCTTTGTAATAAATATGTAATTCTCAAAGCTCCTTCAATTGTGAAATTCTTCAAGCACAGCCCTGGTCTCCTTTGCCGAATCCAATGATAGCTATCCCTGCACAAAAAGACAAGAGGTTCATCATTCAGCTCAAAAAATCATAAAGGAAGCAAAAAACAGAGTTTCAGAGTGAAGTGTCAAAGTTTGCAACATGACAAATTGGTTTTTGAAATCAAGAGTTAAATCCTTGGCATATATATCATTTTTGTATTTCAAGAGTTCATTTGCATACTAAATACATCAAAGAGCTAAAGTGGAAATGTGGAGAAGCAACATAGAGAAATTTTGGTAAGCAAGTGAGGTTATTGGGTGAAAATCGCTTCAATTCAGCGGTGCGACGCACTGGGCAGGAGGTGTGGCGCACCCACCAGGCGCGGTGCATTGGGCCGCATTTCGTAGTGTAAAACAACACTGGCGCAGCGCACTGGGGAGGTGCGGCGCATTGGGTGTCCTGCGCGACGCATACACTTAAAGGCCCGAAACTACTCAAAATTCCTCCAAATTGCCAATAATTCACACGGATTTTCCAGTTAGAGCCTCAATCATTGCATTTCATTCAAATTTGTCCTATGATATGGTGATTGATCAATGGTGATGGTCTATACCCTACCATGTCAAAGTTCTCATATAAAAATGGATGCCTAGGGTTTTATCAACTATTTTCCACCAAGTTTTCTCTTTCCATCATTCTCTTGTCTCCCTTATTCCTTTTTTCCCTGATTCATTGTTCCCTACCCCCCTAAAATTACTAAAACCCCATCCCATATCCCAAATTCCCTTTCACGAAATTTCCCATTGTAAAACCCCAGAATCCTAACCATAAATCCCCAAACCCTAATTTCCTCTCCCACTAAGCTAGGGTTGGCTATGGGATCAGAGATATCTGAGTAGAGGAGGTGTAAGGGATATCAGAAGGTATGAGGTCATTTCATATCATCAAACATCAGATCTCCATCATTTGTCGAGAAGTCATTCCAAGGAGCAAGTCATTCATCACACAAAAGGGATGGTTTTTCTTCAAATTGTGTTTTTGAGCTAGAAAGGATGAATTTGGAAAAGGTGAGAGAGGTTTTTTTCCTTCAATGACCCAAGAAGAAAAGCCTCTTTCATTTTTTACACAGCTGTTATGGTTTTAGAGAAATGTCAAAAATACAGTTGCCTCAGGAGAATTGATGCACCTCTGAAGTGACCTTGGGAAAATCAAGTTTTCTCCTAGCGTGGCTGGACAAATGACTTTCTTGATGAGTCAAATGATAACTAGACACAAATATATTTCTAATGATCTATCATGAGCTTAATTTGGAGTTGAGGAAGCCCTTCAAAAGTTGACTGCAATAGCACTCTACCCTAAGGCAGCCTCATTTGGCACATTTTGACCAGTCTTGGGATATTTGACTTTTGACAGGGTAAATAAATTCCAAATTAAAAAATTCTAGTTGGGTTGGATATTGGACTCAAATACCTTTCCAACGACCTATTCTGCACCCAATTTGGACACCGGGAAGGCCCTCAAAACTTGTCTGAAAAAAGGCATTACACACAGAAATTCTTAACACAGGGTTTTCCTCCCTATGCGCCGCGCCACGTGGCGCTCGCTTTTGCTAGGGAGCTCCAAATATAAAAAACTTTGTATTTCTGGATTTTTCATGAAAAATCATGGTTTTTGGTGCATGGCCAAGAAATTTGGGCAAGTTTTGAGTCTTCAGGAGGTCAAAAACACTCAAAAAATGACCTCACTGCCCCTATTTTGACACACAGGAAGCAGTCTTGGGAGATTGAAGTTTTGGAGCGGCAAATGACATCCAAATTCAAAATTCTACTTGGGTTGGAAATTAGACATGCAGGGCGTTCCAACAAGGACACTTGGGCTCAATTTGGACTTCGGGAAGTGCCTAAAAATCAGCTCCAAAGTGGCGTGATGCATAGAGAATTTTTGCCCATTTTTCATTGTTCAGCTCAGAAATTCGCCCAGTTTTGACTAGTTTTACCTCTTGAAGTTAGTCTTCACCTTTCATGATGTAATTTGATAACCATGATGTAATTTTGGCACATTTTTACTTGTTCTAGAGGATTCATTCACGAAAAGGTGAAAATTGAATGAATGAATCATTTTCCTACCATATAGGGGTAAGTTGTTTGACTACCTAGATTTCAGTTCCTTGTTTAGAATTAGTTCAAACAGCTCCTAGAATGATGAGATCGACCCCTAGAGGCAAGGTAATAGGTTTTTCTTGTCTATATTATGTAATTTCTAATTCATTTTCATGGTTGGACACTAGGGATTGTTTTGGCATATCATTGTACATTCTATCTCTGCATTTTTGGCTAAGGAAAGGCCAGGGTTTTGCAGCACTGTTTGGGATCCATGTGGCTTTATGTTTTGATGGTGTTCTTCTCTAAGTAATTGTAAGTTCATTAGTGTTATGTGTATCATTTTCCTGTCTCTTCTTCTGAATTTGAACAAATGAGTGATTAAGGTAGAATCCATTAACTGCTATGCTCTGCCTTTGAATTTGTTTAAATTTCCATGTTTTCATCTATTTAAGGAGAATTCTTGAGACTCTCTTGCTCTCCTTAGCTCCTCACCAGTCTGATCTATCCATTCACTCAATTTAAAGCATCAAAACGATTTCCTTCCTTGCCCCAATCAGAACTCTGCAGAAATTGTGCCTCATCCCCGAGCCCAATTTGCCTTTCCCTGTTTCCAGCACAAAACCCCCAAAAAACTTAAATCAAATCCTTTGCACTTCATACCTAGCCTAAAATTAGTTTGTTTTTCAGTCATCTCTAGCCCCATTGATTATCTTTCACTGAGATTGACCCGGAGAGAGCCCTCTCCTGTCCTCGTAGGGCTAGCTACGAGGCTGAGCGTGGTTTGATGTGGACCTAGAACCTTGTCTTTTCAGCCTGAGGCAAATCTAGGCTCTAACACACGAGACACCAAAATCTAGAGGATCAAAGGAACCAGTGGATGGAGGTCAAGGAGATGAGACCATGTGACAACCATCAAGCTTGTAGTCCAACTCTGCACAAAAATCTAGAGCAAGTGGGGTGGCAGGAGAAGGTGACATTTCAACAGGTAGGTTCGCAACTTCTCCCACCTCATCTTGTGGATCTAGAGTTGTTTGAGGAGAAGGGGAAGAAGGGTCACTTGGGACAACGACCTTGTCAATCTCTTATTTGGAAGCTCTAAAATTGAGGTATGTTGGGAGGGGTTCGAAATATTATAACTCATGTGGATTTTCTAATATGTAAACAAGATACGGAAATCTTTCAGTCAGAAATTTCCAATCAACTTCATCTTCCGAAAATTCAAAATAGTAGTGACGGAAAGGATCATAATAGTGTGCAATAAATTCATCAGGTCCCTTTCGTAATTTTAAATCTTTGCGGTTAAGTGCTTTACAATCATAAAAGAAGAAATCACGGCCTAAATCTCTGAACATGTGGTTGAAAGAGTGTATAGGGGCTGCGATAAATTTGTGACACCATTGCTTAACGCACCCTTCAAACATGTAAGTGAACAACCCAAAGTTAATGTCGATTGATGGGAATTCATTCCTATCATAGAAACCCAGAAAGGAAACTTCATGAATTAACAGGGATGTTCCTCTTTCACCATAATATTTAACTTATGACAAGTCATCTATAACATCTGTCGACAAATCGAAATCAGAAGCGTGAGAAAAAAAATTTGGGGTTGAGATTGTGATGCAATTCATGAATGATGTGTAGAGATTCAAAACAGACTTTGAAGGCTTAACTTGTCATCTGGCCCTCCTTCTAGCACCAGAAATGTTGATGGTGCTGGACCCACCAACATTCAAGGGGATATCCCTGGTAAGAAGTCCCAACTAGACCTCAGACCGTTTGGAGTGGGAGTCTCAAAAGTGGGTGATAATGTAGTGCCTTGACCGTGGTAGCACGCAAAGATAAGTATGATGACTTTGGTCAGAAGCAAGTGTGTGACCTTGTAGCGATTCAAGTGAGATGCGTGGGGGTTCTAACACACTGAGGCGAAAAGGAAGTGTGTCCCTTAAAAGCTTGTAAGTGTATAATGGCAGAAGTGTCCTCAGACACATAATTTTATTAATCAGAAAAAAATAATTACATAATTTGATTTTTCAAGAGTTTACACCCGAACAACCAAACACTCTTGCAATGAGCTATTTATAAGCTCCATGTCCTAACTACCTCTAATTATGGATCACTTATTAAATAACAAGTGTCCATTTACAATAAATGCTATTCAAACCAACTAGCTAACAAATCTCCTAAAATAGAGCCTAAGATACGACACATTTGGAGAGTCATATCTAGTTACAACAATAGGCTAATTATAAAAGTCTCCATTAAATAATTAAACATTCTAGAATAATAATTATTAATTTAATATCTTAAATTAATAATTATTTTATTCTAATTTTATAACCTATGATAAATTGTATTTTTGGATCACCTAACATTCCCCCCTGTGATCCAAAGATACATTACAACAGATACCAAGTTCATCCCTGAACTTAGTAAATTTTATTCTGCCAAGCGGTTTCGTGAAAATGTCGGAGATCTGATCTTCGGAAGGACAATAAATTGGCTTGAGGACATCTTTGGCAATGAGAGATCTGATATGATGATACTTGGTGTCCACATGCTTTGTCTTTGAATGAAAAACTGGGTTCTTGGCAAGTTTGATGGCTGACTGGCTGTCAATGAATAATGATGTAGCTTCTGCCTGAGAAATGCCCAAGTCCTGCAAAATTCGGCGCAACCAAACAACTTCACATGTTGCTTCCCATGCTGAAATGTACTTTGCTTCTGCTGAAGAAGTGGCCACTGTAGCTTGTTTCTTACAACTCCAAGATACTGATACTAACCCCATGTTCATTAAATAGCCTGATGTTGATGCTTGATCATCAATACTCCCAGCAAAGTCGGCATCAGAATATCCACCAAGTATAAAAATTTTAGTGTTTGTGTAAAGAAGACCAAAATATTTTGTTCCTTGGATATATCGAAGAACTCTTTTGACAGCATTCCAGTGGCTGTCTCGTGGTTCCTGCATAAAACGTGAAAGAATACTGACTGCATAAGATAGATTAGGACGAGTATTTGTCAAATAAATCAAGTTGCCAATCAACTGTCTATAAGTTGTACTGTCCACCTTTTCCCCCCCTTCAAATTTTGAAAGTTTCAAGTTTTTCTCCGTGGGGGTGAGAACGGGCTTGCAATCCTGCATGCCAAATCTCTGAAGAACCTATGCTGCATACTTACTCTGAGAAATGAAAATATGATGTGGACGTTGGAAGACTTCAACTCCAAGATAGTAGTGAAGTAATCCCAAATCTAGCATCTTAAAACCTGCATGTAACTCCTTTTTCACCTGTGCAATATGATCATCATGGTTGCCAGTAATGATCAAATCATCTACATACATAACAAGAATTACCAGATTTTTTCCCTGTTGTCACACATACAAAGTATCATCAGATTCACTTCGGTGAAAACCAACTTTCTTAAGGTATTCATCCATCTTTGCGTACCAAGCTCGGGGAGCTTGTTTTAATCCATATAAAGCCTTAATCAATTTGCAAACGTTATGTTCTTGTCCTTCAATTTCAAAACCTGGGGTTGGGTCATATACACTTCCTCCTGTAAATCTTCGTTGAGAAAAGCATGTTTCACATCCATTTGATGAATGTTCCATCCTTTCTGAGCGGCCAATGCAAGTGTTAAACGGATGGTGTTCCATTTAGCTGTAGGAGCAAAAGTTTCCTCATAATCAATGCCTTCCTACTGCGCAAAACCTTTTGTGACAAGTCATGCTTTATACTTTTCAAGTTCTGCCTTTTGATTATACTTAATTCTGTAAACCCATTTGCATCCTATGGGTTTAACATTTGCTAGACAATCAACAAGTTTCCAAGTGTTGTTATCAATTACTACTTGATATTCTTCAACCATAGCCTGTTGCCATTCTTTATGTTTTACTACTTCTTTGTATGTGGAAGGTTCAGTAAAATCATTTGATATCAAGGAAAAATTGCCTTCACTTCTATGTGCCCTTCTGGTGCCTGTTTTATTCTGCTCATCAGGCTTTACATCTTTCAAAAGTTGAACTGCCCATTTCGGTAGTTGGTGCTCACTTGTTTGCGCTTCTGTAAAGTCTCCATCATTGTAAAGAGGATTAATATAAACTGATGTTCGTCGTTCAATTGAAGAGTGTGGAGAATCACTGTCAAAAGAGCTGCTACTGCTTGGAGATGCAGATGAACTACTAGAAGACCCAAATGATGTTGTTGATGTAGATGGACTGGATGACTCATCTTCAGAGGAAGGAAAATCAAGTTCATACCAATTTGGTGAAGTTGGTTGATTTTGCATTTTTCCATTTCTTTTACGTCCCTTAGTTTCTAACTTGTGAAGAAGATTTTCTATTTCTTCAGCACCCTTACTCTCTGTTTCATCAAAAATGACATCCCTGCTCACAATGAATTTTCCGTTGGTCAAAAGACGATACCCTTTCTTCTCATCAGAATAGCCAATCATTGTGCATTTTAAACTTCTTGAGTCAATCTTAGTTCGTTTTTCTTTCGGAACTAAGGCATAACATACTGATCCAAAAACTCTAAGAGTGTTTAACTCGAGGTTTGAAACCAAACCAAGATTCATAAGGTGTGATTCCATCTAAAGAAGCAGTTGGAGATCTGTTTGTTAAGTAGACAGCTGTATGAATTGCTTCTGCCCAATATGTTTGACTTAACCTCTTGAAAGTTAACATGGATCTCACCATTCCTAACAAAGTGCGATTCATTCTTTCGACTACTCCATTTTGTTGTGGAGTGTAAACATTAGTAAGATGTCGTCTTATGCCATTTTCACTACAATAAATTGTGAATTCATTTGAAGTGAATTCTCCCCCATTATCTGTCCTGAGAGTACCTATCTTTTCTTTGACTTCATTTTCAACAAGTTGGCGAAAAATTTTAAACTTCTCAAATGCTTCTATCTTATTCTTCAAAAAGTAAACCCAAGTCATTCTACTGAAATCGTCAATGAATAATAAGAAATATTTGCAACCACCAAATGAAGTTTGTAGTGACCCACAAACATCACTGTGAACTAGTTGTAGCCGCCTGTTTGCACGCCATGAACTTGTTGGAAAACTTTCTCGACTTTGTTTTCCATAAATGCAAGCTTCACATTTTGCATTTTCCCTTTTGAAAGTGGGAAGTCCTTTAACCATTCCTTGTTTCTGCAATTGAGAAAGACTCTCAAAATTTAAATGTCCATATCTTACATGCCATAGTCTTATAGGTGAAATACTTGTACTCACTGCCCCTGCAAAATCAGAATTCCTTGGAATAACTGTCCCTTTCATCCGTAATAGTTTTCCATGTTCATAACCTATCATGACTATTTTCAAGTTCTGTTTGACTGAATTAATCTTGACTAAACCATCTTCCATAATCACCTAATGTCCTTCTTGTCGAATCGTGACTAAAGAGAGCAAATTTTTCTTAAAACTTGGTACATACCATACATTGGACCTCATCTTTTCTCCAATTCCAGGGAGAAAAACTTTAACTGATCATTTTCCATAAGGAGTATGTTTTGTATCATCAGCAAGAAAAATGGCATTAAGTTGGCAATCTTGAAAGTTCCGAAAAAAATCACGTCGGCAAGTCATGTGCTGAGTTGCCCCTGAACCCAAGATCCAGGCATCTTCATAGTCACTTCTAAGATGGGATGAAAGTTGTGATGCTGGCGAGGAGGTAAAAACATATTCTGAGTTATATTCATCTTGATCATTTGCAAATTGCGTTGAATGCTGCTGAAACTTGGGAATTTTATTAAGTGAAGTTCGACAATCTTCAGCATAATGGCCAACTTTGTTACATCTTCAACACACAATTTGACTTAAGTCTCTTCCTCTTCCTGAAGGTTGTCCTCTGCCTCTGCTTTGACTTCTATGTTGAGATTTTCCTCTACCTTGATTATTATTTCCTTGTCCTTGAAAATTGCCTCTTCCTTGGTTGTTTCCTCTACCTTGAAAATTACTCCTTCCTGAACTGTTGCCTCTGTTAAAGTTGTTTCCTCTGCTTTGGCTTCGACCTTGACTTTGCGCTGCTTGATTCTGATTACCTCTGCCTCTGCCGCGAGAACTGTCTGCTGATGATTTACTCGTGCTGGCCTCTATGAGAAAAAAATCTTCACCAACTTTATTCTTCTTCCCAAAGGTTTTATCATGTTGAGTCAACATTTCACAGAGTTCATCAAACTTTATTTTCTCTAATTTCCCAATTAATTGTAGAGTCTCCAAAAAATGTGTGTAGGAAGAAGGAAGTCCAGCAATTACAATTGTGACCATAAATCTATCATCAATTGCGGGAAAACCAACATTAATAATTTCCTGCCTAATATTCTTAAGTCTTGAGATATATTCAAGAACATCACCTCCTTCAGTTAATTTTTGTTGCAATAATTTTAATTGTAGATCTACTTTCTTTGATTTAAGCTGAGTATCAAAGAGGTATTTAAAATTTTTCAAAGCAGACCATGCATCTATAGCATTTTCTATATGGACATACATTTCATCATTCACAGAAGAATTAATAAGAGCTAAGGCTTTGGCATTCTTAACTTCCCATTTTGCTAGAGCAGCTGCATCTGTGGGTTTATTCGGCTTAATATCTCCATCACATATACCCTGCCATAATTCATTGTAAATGAGAGTGCTTTCGATGAGACGGTGCCATGTTTTATAAGACTTTGTGCCTTCAAGTTTGTTGGAATCAGAAAACAAATTAATCAACTTAGACATTGTAGCATTGAAGCTTCGCACCAAGAATCAGAACAAAAATCTCAAGATGGGCAACACAACACACCACACAAAAAACATGATCTATCGGGGCTTGGCCTTGACCCTCGTATAGTCGTTTGAAGCAGGAGAAAAATGACTGAGCTTTGCACTTGGCTCTAGTCAATTTCTCAAAAATTACAAGGTAACTTTCAAAATTTGACTTTTACAATGATGCTCTTGCAAAACTTGGTAAAAAAAAGTTACCCCCCCTCAAAGCAAAATTACTTTGAGTTACAATGTGATGATCCCAATTGAAAAATAAAAAAGAACTTCTTGAAAACAAATTACCCAACACACCTTATCTCTCCAATTTACAAATTACAAATAAAACTCCTTATTACTCCAAAAAATTACAAATCACCTTATTGCTCCATAAACAATAAATTCCCAAAATTCAAAAAACTCACCATATCTCTTCAAAATACAATATTACTTATCTCTCCAAAACAATTACAAAATTAAAAAATATTCCTTATCTCTCCGCTTCTTCACTCTCATCATAAATTAAAAACTACCATGCTTCATTACAAACCATGAGAATTTTCACTCTTTTGTTTTTTGTAATTTGTAAACTAATGCGTTGAAAATTTAATGAACCAACTAAAAAATAAATAAATGATGATCTCAGGGTGGAGTATTTGACCAGAAGTTCAAACGCTGATTTCTTTGCCACCGCAAAGGAAATTGATGTCATGAAGGCTTCCTTTCAGGCTACCATTTAAATTACCGCTTGCCATTTATACTTCGTCAGCCTTGTTTAATGGATCACTTTTTGCTAAAATGTAATGGACCACATCTCCAGTGATTTCATGTACAAACGGCAGGAATTTGTTGCTTTTGCTTTTATGTACCGAATAATTTGAAACGTTCTGGAAAATTTTGCAAATAACGCTGAAGTTTACCTTGCCAAAGCAGATAAAACATGTAAAGATTTCACTTCCAGTTTCAAAAGATTCTGTTCGTCACGGGTTCCGGGGACATTCTGCCAAAACTCCTTTGTCAATCTGACAATTTTGACCGTAGAATATAAAAAACCGCTTCGCCTGTCAATTTGTGAGCTTGACTGTGCATGAAAACGTTTTCTCCTTTTTATGTTTGAGAAATAGCACGATTTTGACCATAGAATTCAAAAAACCGCGCATTAAAATGTTTGCTCCTTCTTATGTTTGATGCAAACAACGCAATTTTTCTGCCCGATCATAGTGCCGAGATGAGTTCGCCAACAGCCATCGCTGAATTGGGAAGTGTTCTAGAAAAAGCTGCAGAGTTTTAGAATTCGCAAAGGGACACAACAGTTATTGAATCATGTTCTCCTCGTTGCAGTCGACGAACAGGTATTAAAGCATTGCCAGCAGATTTTTATGACCCAAGAATACTTGGATCTGATGATGCCAATGTACTATGGTTCCGGAACCCGTTCCAATTGTTTGATGAAAACTCTGATTTTGAGATTGCCTGAGATCATTACACAAGTGATCCACACAATCTATCTAGTGATGCCAACGGAGGTTTCAACTTTGCTCGATCCAGCAATAAAAGTATTAAGATTTATGATGGAAAAATTAAAAAAAACCCCACAATTCACAATTACTCGCGTGGCAGATTGTGTTCAAACAACAAACTTAAGAAACCAGTGAGGAATAAATACTCATGTAGCAGAAATTTTTACAATTGATTTTCAGATTTAAAAAAATCTAAAATCACTAAAATAATAAAATTTCTTTTCATTTGAACATAAAACTGGACAAATTCATACCAATCATTCGCTGATCAATTCAATGGAGTTTTCCAAAAACTTGTAGAGCTGGAATCTCCTCCTCACATCCACTGCAGCATTACTGGAGCTCTAATACCACAATAATGGAAAAAGTGTCCTTAGACACGTAATTTTATTAATCAGAAAAAAAAAAATTACATAATTTGATTTTGCAAGAGTTTACACCCGAACAACCAAACACTCTTGCAATGAGCGATTTATAAGCTCCATGTCCTAACTACCTCTAATTATGGATCACTTATTAAATAACAAGTGTCCATTTACAATAAATGCTATTCAAACCAACTAGCTAACAAATCTCTTAAAAGAGAGCCTAAGATACGACACATTTGGAGAGTCATATCTAGTTACAACAATATGCTAATTCTAAAAGTCTCCATTAAATAATTAAACATTCTAGAATAATTATTAATTTAATATCTTAAATTAATAATTATTTTATTCTAATTTTATAACCTATGATAAATTGTATTTTGGATCACCTAACAGTGTACACACTTGAATGGAACACGCAAGCAAAATGACATCACAAGCTACAATGTGGAATAGTCCACAAAACAAAATGACAGGTTACTACAACAACACGCCTTCAACCATATTCATACAATTTCATACAAAGTAGTGCATAAGAAAATGTGTAAGTTGAACAACATACATTTCTAAAGAAACTCGAATAGTCCAACTACAATAACAACATATGCATGAAAGCTTGTTGACTCAGTTATTATTATTATAAGTGAAAGTTCCATCCATACACACACCATTGACAACCACTAGCCCCAATAGTGGAACATTACAGTCAAGAACAATTGCTCCTCTAAAACATTATACTCAGTCTATGTTGTGGAGAAGCCAAGGCTCGTCACAATACTCCCAAGCATTCTCTAAGCCTAAGCCTAGCCAAAGGTTTGGCTCCCAAATTCCCATTCTATCAGTTATGAGATTCTATTTATAACAAAGGGTGGGGTGACCCTTGACATTCCCCTTGTGACTCTTTGACTACCTCATGACTCTTCAACTTCTTTACAAATAACTCATTACATTACATAGTAACTGTTCACATTCTATTGATGACACTTGGAATTTCACTTACAACATATTTACAAATAATACACATTTTCCACATGTACCCATGTGAGACAAAATAGGATAGAGACAACCTAACAAGAAAAGACACCATGACTTCGAAGTCTGGGGAATGACCAACTCGGCAACCTCCACTTGAAGCTTCTCGGTCATGCACTGATACCAAGCTTGGTATTGTACAATGATGTCCCCAATACTATTTGATGGTGTTTTTCTGATAACGGACTCTTGCCTCCATAGCTTCTAGGTATATGGTCTTGGAACCTGTTTCCAACTCATCCTGAAGCATGTGCAACATAGTGTTAACCTTGATTGGACCACCAATGTACTTTTGCATGTTTTGTGTGCTTAGCTCCAACTCATCCCTAGTGGAATCTCACCTTAGCTAGTCCATGTACCTGTCGATATCTAGCCGGACTTAGTTCTTGTGTTTAGCATCGATGAGGGAACCTGCATCTGTTCCCTCTCTTCCTTAGTTTTTGGCTGTTCCGGCTCGTCAACCTGTATTAGCGTTGTTTTCTCTGTTATTGAGCCTTACCTTTGTTCTTCTTCTCGCTTTTTCTTCTCTTCCTATTCTTTCCTCCTTAGCTCCCATATTTCCTTTGGTTGTTGTTCTACTTGTTGCAGTCTCAGTTTTGCTACCTGCAAGCTCTTCGTTTCTCTCTTCCTCTACTCTATTGTATGTTTCCTTTGTTTCCCTTTTCTTGTACTAGATTATTGCCTTCTGCTATTAATGTTGGATTTTCTTCCAAGTTAGTATTGACTCATTTTCTATGAGAAGTTGAGTATTTGCATATATTAGCAACTTAATTGGCACTTTCTCAACTGCTTTCCCAGTATTGCTTTCAGTGTACTCTCTTAAAGAAACTCTCTTTGGTGCCACGATATAATTATTGCTAGAGAGAAGTGTTTCATCAGTTTGGTACCTATGGGATAGAAAGGGCACTCATGGGTAGCAAGAGGTGACTAGGTAGCGCATGGAATTCTTGATCAAATTCGAAGATTATTGAACAACAGATCTGAAGCGGGTTTCTTCTCCTCAACCGAACATGCGCGCGCAACTATGACCTCTCTCCACGGGTCTTCAAATGCCTTCGCCTTACAGTTCCAAATTCTTTTGGATGACAGAAATTGTCCTCAGACAGGCAGCCCAGTAGGCTTCAATATTAATTCAAAGATCAAAATTACAAAGCTTGAAAGATTACAATACAAGATCAAGATCAAGAAGCACTTCGTCCAACCTTGTGGGCTTATTTCCATTGATCTCTCTTTTATAACTTCCTAAAGGAATATAAACCTATCTAAGATATGACACAAAGGGGAAATAATTGAGGGTCCTATCGGCATTTCCTTTAACCGACGGTGTCTACTCAATCTTTCCAGTACAATAATTCTACCAGTATCCTTTCGGACTTCGGTCAGAATCATAATCATCGTCATCAGAAGACAGTTGTCTTTCAAAGGCCTTTTTCTCAAGCATCTTGAGGTAGTTGTATTCCATCATCTTTGAGTACTCTTTGTCCCAATTGATATCATGTGGATCCTGTGCATCTGCATATATGTCCTGAAAAGTAGATTCCTCAATTTTACCTTTTCCTTTGGCATCTGCTGATACTGTTTCGTTGTCGTTTAGAGATGCTTTTGATGTTTGTCCTTGGTCCGGATTTACTTTTATTTTGTGGAGGTTCTGTTGTTGTGGGGTAAACATCACTTCTTGCTTTTCCCACTTGTTTAGAAAAGGTACTGGGCTGATATCAATATCTAGAAAGGAATCTTTAAAAACTTTCCTGAACGCGGGAGAAGGTTGAACTGCCAACTCAATACCATCTAGAAGCTCCCACTTAAAGATCTGAAACATGTTAGTGGAAGTTTCAATTGCATGTTGGACCCATAATCTACAGTTTTCATTAATGTATGCTTTTGATTTCCATCCTATTTCAAAAATCATTGAAGTACAGATTTTGTTTGATAGCAGTAAACTAATAATATGAACTACATTATTATTCCAGTTTCCTGAAATAATGCTTATTGTGATTAGCGCTGTTTGATTAACCATGAATCTTAAAACCTTTGGTTCGCCTTGTAGTTCATCCAATTGTTGTAAAACTTGTCGCTTCTCTGTTAATTTCAACATCCCAAATTCTTTGAACCAAAGAGCCGGCTGTTTAATCCTTTCGATATTATTATTGGTCTTGATTTCTCCTGTTACCTCATGAGAAAAAGGATTTGGAGAAATACTTTCTCTTAATTGTAAACTCTGGTAATCCCAAGGAGATGAGAAAGTCCTTAGATATTGCAGGGTTCTCTGGACGCACTGAGATGTCCTAGTAGATGGCATTTTCTTGCAAAATCCTTCTTTAATCTCCCAATCAGCAAAATTTTCAAAAATTTCATATTGGGGAAAGGTGTCATTGGGAGCATAGTTTTCATCAAATCTTTGGAGAAAAGATGCTTCAAGTTCCTCAAAAATATCAGGAATTTTTAATGACAAAAGATATTTTTCTAAGTCTGCTTTAATTGGAATAGCTTCTAAATCCAACATTTGAGCTCCTGTATATATGCTTAGAGCAAAGTCTATTCCTCCAATTAGCTGATAATAATTTAATGCTTTGAGGATCCAAATCATATTGTCAGTGAATTGAGAAGACCATAGATCTGACAAAATTTTGAAATAAATCTTTACCTTCATGTTGGGAAAAGGGTATACCTTTACCAAATCAGTGTCTAGGCCTAAAGACATACCAACATTTTTAGACTGCCATGCTTGGCATCTTCGAATCCACTGATTCCTCCTCAAACGCAGACCCACAATTTTCTTGATTTCTTCTGTCAAATGATTCGCATGGCTTTCAAGAAGCCTGAATCTGTCTACAAATGTGCTGAAATTATCATCTTGGGGGCCTTTTCCTGGTATTATAAAGAAATTTCCTGGTGTTGTGACAAAAGCTTTATTCATATCTCTAGTTAAAGAATCTGCTAAAAAATTAGAATTGCCTGGTATCCATTCAACATCAAAATCAAATTGTTGAAACCAAATCTGCCATGAGAGCAATCTTCCTCTAGCAAGCTGTCTTGAAATTTTGGCAGACAAGAAATACTTGAAGTTCATAGAATCAGTCCTTATAAGAAACTTTACTGGTGCCAGATATAGTTCAAATTTCTGTATCCCATTAAAAATTGCTAAAGTTTCTTTTTCAGCAATAAAATAATTCTTTTGACTAGGAGAGAATTCACCTGAGGCATATGCACAAAGTTTTTCTTCTTCCTTTCCTTCTTCATTCTCCCTTTTCTCAAAAATAACTGCTGCCCAAAAACTATCAGAAGCATCAGTTTGTAAAATCAGAAGTCCGTCACCTAGTGGTTGTAATTTTGGAAGTTGTTGACATTCTGATTTAAGCTCTTTAACTGCTGCAGTAGCTTCTGTTGACCATCCTTCTCTGAGATGTTTTCTGATTGGGGCTGTTTTTTCGGACAACCTGGGAATATATCTATGAACATAATTTAAGACACCTAAAAATCTCTGAATTGTTTTAGTGTCTTTTAATTCATCTGGAAACTGAGACAATTTAGTAAGAACATGGGGCTGCATTTGTATTTGTCCATTAACTACATTGATCCCCAAAAATTCTATACTGTCTTGAAACAAAACCATTTCCTTTCCTGAAAGGACTATACCATGATTTTGAATCTTTTTCATAATAGTTTCAAGTCTCGGAAAATTGTAATGAAAACCCTGAGTGATAGCATTCAGAGGTTTGTAGTTAATTACCATTCTAGGCTTACCTCTGACTATTTCTGAATGGTTTCTAACCAGAAATGTTGAACAAGAGTAATGAGACATACTTGGTTCAATAAGATTCATACTTAGCAGCTCACTTATCTGTCTCTTGATTTCTTGTTCATCTGTGGGGGTGCATGGAATTAGTTTTCCTTTGACTCCATTATCATGTAGAGTCACTATTTCTTGCTTTGGGCTTTCTACTATCTAGAATTGCTGAGGATTGTTTGAGCAACTTTCTAACAATTTATCATGCATAGAAATCTGCTCAGCGGACCAATTTTGATCAATGCATGCCTTTTGTTTGTTCTTTAACTCCATTCTTTTTTCATATAATTGTAAAACTTCTTGCCAATTATTGGAGTCTTTAAGAGGTTTTCTTGCTCCTACTTTCTTTTGACTATTTTCTTTTCGTGCCTCAGAATTTGCCATAGATAATCTAGGCACAACAATAGCCTTCTTTTTTAAATTGATTATCAGCTTATCTTCGCTGATAGTGACTGGGAGCACAGAGTTAATAAAAGGCATTCCAAGCATTAAACTAGTAGATGGATCAAAATGTTGAATAGCAAAAATTTTTACAATATTCCCCCCAACTTTCAAAGAGATGTTATCAACATAATGTGTCAATTGAACAGATCCCCCAATTGTTTCAGACACAAGAATATTTTGGAGTGGCTTCCAAAGAGATTTAAACAAAGATGGCCGAGCCAGATTATTTGATCCTCCAGTGTCTATGAATGCATCAACATTTATCCATTCATTTCTGACTTGGACTTGTACTAGGATATAAATGAGACTATTTGTTTTAATGATCTTTTTTAATAGAGCTTGCTCTTCAATTCTATTATTTTCGGGAATTTTGAAACTTGTAGAAGCAGCAATATTCTTTTGATAAGGACAAAAAGAATTTAATTCGGGCAAGACTGTGATCGGTTGCTTACCTGTTTGTTGCAAGCTTTCAGAATCTGACTCATCATCTGAAACATCGGTGGTGTCTTCAGTTTCTTCTGTCTCACTTTCATCTGACTGATCACTATAATGCAATTCTTCAGAAACATCATCATCAGAACAATAATTACAAATATTCATCTTTTGTACAGTAGCTTGGCCATTATCTTCATCTTCTGAAGCTTCTGTTAAGATATATACATCAGAAACTTCGTCTTCTGAATCAACTAAAGACCAATCGTCCTTGAATTCCTCGATCTCAACACAAGCTTTTAATTTAGAAGAGGAATTATTAGGACATTTGCATGCAAAATGGCCTTCTTGTTTGCAAATGAAACAACAATTGTTGTTTCTTGGTTTCTTTCTCTTTTTCAAAAATTTGAATTTTCGGAAAGGCTTCCTTGGGTTGGAGACTCTTTTGGGTCTAAATTTTCCATACCTTTTTGTTTTCTTCTTCTTTTTAAAGGGTGTCCAGGGTAGCATTGTTCTGCAGACATCTGAACTAGGTGTAATATCGTGTGCTTTCTTTTGCCAGCACAAATACTTAACCTTTTCTGTACACCTGAAAAGAAGATCAACCCAATATATTTGATCTATTTTCTTATTTTGTACATCTAGATCTTTCATAATAAGATCTCCTAGATTACCTGGAAGTTTAGACAAAAATGATATTTTTTTAGCAGTGTCATTAGAAAGATTTGCCTTAAAGACTTTTGCCATGAAATCTTTACCAAACTGATCAAGATATTTTAAATATTTTAGTTCCATATGGCTTAAGTCTATTATCAGCTATTTTTTCTCATCTACTAGCTCTGGAACAAATTGTGTTTTCAACAAAAGTTCTAAAGTGGCCAGTCCTGCTTCCATGACTGCTCTTCTTTCCTCATCGGATGGTCCCATCCACCAATCATATACAATGTCGGCCATTCTTTTTTCGGCTAGGACCATTATAGAAAAATTATCTAATTTTGTGGTGACCTGCATCTGATACAGAGCACCAGTCCATATCCGGATTGATTCTCCTGGATTGGATGAATTGTCAAGATCTAAAATATACCCACTAGAATTTGCAGCATACAAATCTTCTTCTACACGCGGGTATTTAGAGACTTCTTTCAACACATGAGCTTTATTCTGGTTGTTTATAGAAGGTAAAATAAAGGAAGGGAATTTAGAAGCTGCTTGATCAAGAGTCATAATTTCTTTCTTAGAAGCAAATTGTTTTTCGGCTTTGTATGCTTCTTCCTTTGCCCTGGTCAATTTTCCAGAGGTTTTTGAGGTTGACTCTTCTGCACTAGTGGCAGTTATTGCTTCTTCTGTGTCTTCCTCCTCTTCTTCTCTATCCCAATAATTGGGAGTGCTCATGTCAAATCTGAATTTAGGAATTTCTTTGGCCCTTTTCTTTGTCTTCTTCTCTTCCTCTCTTCCTTTTCGGCTTTCTCAGACTGTTGCTCTTCATAGAGCAGCCTAAGATTTGCATTAATCAAATCTGATTGCTGACCTAAATCATCAAGGACATCTTCAACATGTGCACACCAAGTGGTGAGATAATTCCCTATCTGATAGACCTGGTCAAGATCAGTAGGATTCTGGGAATTATGTTCTAAGAGTGGTGCACAATCAGCTCTTGTGGGTGGTTGTCTTGACTGAGATGAAGAAGTAAAAAACTTGGTTTTTGGTGGCCATTTTCCTCCTTTGACGTATCTATGATTGGCATATTGGAATTATTCTACAGGTGGGAGGCTAAGCAAAGAAATTATTGGAGTCTTTAAGAGGTTTTCTTGCTCCTACTTTCTTTTGACTATGAGAGAATTCACCTGAGGCATATGCACAAAGTTTTTCTTCTTCCGTTCCTTCTTCATTCTCCCTTTTCTCAAAAATAACTGCTGCCCAAAAACTATCAGAAGCATCAGTTTATAAAATCAGAAGTTCGTCACCTGGTGGTTGTAATTTTGGAAGTTACTAACATTCTGATTTAAGCTCTTTAACTGTTGTAGTAGCTTCCACTGACCATCCTTCTCTAAGATGTTTTTTTATTGGGGCTATTTTTTGGACAGCCTGGGAATATATCTGTGAACATAATTTAAGACACCTAAAAATCTCTTGATTGTTTTAGTGTCTTTTAATTCATCTGGAAACTGAGACAGTTTAGTAAGAACATGGGGTTCCATTTGTATTTGTCCATTAACAACATTGATCCCCAAAAAGTCTATACTGTCTTGAAACAAAACCATTTAACACATATTTCATTAAATTTCGAAGTAAATAGTGGATCTAGAATTTCAAAATAACCAAAAAGTGTTAGGATATTCCGACACATAGGAAATAGTTAAGTTCAACTTGGTCTAGTATAGAGTTAGGTAAAGTGTGTTTCTTTACCATTGTACATTTTGTAACTTACAATCCGACGGTCACGATATGTAGTGATCCGACGGTTCATTCTCTCCTCGGTATTACCGACACTTGATCCGTGGCTTGACACCTGATTGGTCCATGAGTTCTATTTAAAGCGCATGGAGGGTCATTTTTCGGGTAATCCGTGCATGAGAGAAGCTTATGTAAATTTTCATTCTTTGATTAATAAATTGCCTGTAGTACCCACGTTGGGACAGGCCGTGGACTGTTTCCCTCTTTGAGGGTTTTAACCACGTCAAAAATACTGGTGTATTGATCTGTGATCTGGTTGTGAGCGGTGTCCTTTTGGTATTCTTTCTGAGGAACTTACCCTGTAAATTCCTACATGGTATCAGAGCTATTTGAGGGCCGTGTGCGTTGGTGATCCAAATATGAAGCCGGTAGAACTGCATGCGGCTGTCGTTTCCTAGATCTGCTGTTTCTGACTGCTTTCGGGCCAAGAGGACTGCTCTGTTGCGTTCGGAGCATCTGTTCCAGTGAGGAACCCCTTTTGTTTCACGCGAAAAGGTTTCTGGTAGCCCTAGCTGCGTCATTTTTCAGATCGGGAGGTATACAGTGTTTTTGCAGTTTACTGTTATTTTCTCTCTGCTTATTTCGGTTTCGGTTTATTTAGCCTTTTTTTTTAACCGGATCTATACCTTTCATTTCTGCGTATGCTCTTTGCCCTGCGAATCTGTGCGATCTGGGCAAATCAGAAACAGAAAGGAAGGATTTTTCTCATGCGTATGCTCTTTTCCCTGCACCTTAGTGTGATCTCGGAAAATCAGAAACATTGAGAAAAATATTTAGTTTTTCGGCTAAAGCTAACTTTGAGATTTTTTCAAAAATTTCTAGTTTTTTGGCTAAAGCTAACTTCGAGCCGCAAGGTTCGTTTTTCTTTGCATATTCGTGTTGGGTTTTGTGTTTTGTGTTTTGTAGGGAAAAAGAGCTTTCTCAAGGCAAGCACGCAAACCAAGGCCCCCCCCCCCCCCTCTCTCTCTCTCTCTCTCTCTCTCTCTCTCTCTCTCTCTCAAATTTTTTGTATAGATCAATTGGTTCAAAGCTATTTTAAGAGAGTAGAGGTCTTGGATTCAAGTCTCCATTTTGTGGGGGCGGATTTTTTTCATTCCCGCACATTCGCGCACTTTGCCGGCAACGTCAACAATTTTTTTTCAAAAAGCCATAACTTCTTCATCCGGAAGCCTTTTTCAGAGCCGTTTTTTTTAAAACCGCCTATTTTTTCGAGATCTATCCATTGGAACACTTACTTTCAGCATCTTCAGCTTCAGTTTTTTTTTTTTAAATGGAAAGTCCATGCCAAGTCATTCTTGACAGCACTAACTACTTCCAATGGGTAGCCTACATGGAAGATTTACTTAGAAGTAAAGGTCTCTTCAGAATAGCCACAGACCAAGAGAAGAAACCAAAAGATGAAGACAAGGCTGCAAAATGGGAAAATAGACAAGATCAAGCACGTGGTTTGATAGGGATGTCTATTTCTCCTGATCTTAGATTCCACATTGCAGAACTTGAAACTCCTCATGAAGCATTAGAAAAACTCGCTAAAGTTTTTGGGATTAAAAATGAAATTAGAGCCCATCAACTTGAAAATGAGTTGCTTACTTTGGATCCTAATAATTTTTCTTGCATTGAAGATTTCTTGTCCAAATTCAAGACCCTTAGATATCTCTTGGAAGGTGTTAAAGTTAAGAAAGAAGATGGTAACCTTATTTATTCCATCCTTACTAAGTTGGGACCAGCCTACTCTGTATTTGTTTCCACTTTCCATTCTACAAGGGAAGCTTTCATTTGTCAAGGAAAAGACTACAAGGCCCCTTCCTTTGACTCCTTTTGTGATTCCTTAATAAGAGAACAAGAAAAACTCTTACACCTTGGTCTTCTTAATCTTGGAAACTCTTCCACGAAAGCGTTAGCCGCCCAGCAGCAACCAAATTCAAAGAATCCTAAGAAGTCATATCCTCAAAAGAATGGTCCTAAACCAACTCAGCCTCAAAATGAAAGATCATTTCAGCAAAATGATAAAACCAATAAAAACAAATGGAAGAAGACTGATAGACATTGTAACTTTTGTAATCGAGATGGCCACTTAGAATCTAAATGCTTTAAGAAGATGGAAGCCTTGGAAGCCGCAATGAAGAAACATAACATCCATGTGGAGCCTACTTCAACTTCAACTTCCGGAATGGCACTTTCTGCATGTCGTTGTCAATCATCTCAGTCTGGTTATGCATTAAATGTATCTTCTTCTTCTTCTCATTCTCATGAGTGGCTCATTGATTCTGGAGCCTCTTATCACATGGCCAAAAACCAAGCCATGTTTTCTTCTTTAAATGATTGTAACACCAAAAATATATATGTTGGTGATGATAGATCTCTTAATGTTGTAGGGACTGGAACTGTTCATCTAGACAATGGTCAGTTTAATGATGTATTATGTGTTCCAACCTTATCCTGCAACCTTCTATCTGTCTATCAGATAACTCATTCAGGTGAAGGTAAAATTGTTGAATTTTCACCTCATGATGTTGTAATCAAGGATCTAAAAGATCCTAAACAGATTCTAGCTACTGGTCTTGCTGATGATTCCACAAGGTTGTATAAGTTTCACAACTTTGGGTCATCAAATCTTCCCTCAGTATTTGTTGCTCATAATGATGAAGTGAGCAAACTTTGGCATGAGCGATTTGGTCACTTAAACTATCGCTCCCTTCAGCATCTATGTAAAGAAAATATGGTGACAGGTCTTCCTATGGTATCTTGCAGAGATGGTGTTTGTTCCGGATGTGTACTCGGAAAACATCATCGGGACAGTTTTGACAAACGTGCCTCTTGGCACGCCTCAGCCCCTTTACAGCTTGTGCACAGTGATTTATGTGGTCCTCTTCCTGTTGCTTCATTCTCTGGCTGCAAGTACTTCTTAACTTTCATTGATGATTTCTCCAGACGCACTTGGGTATACTTCTTAAAACTCAAGAGCGAAGTATTTAACACATTTTTGGCCTTCAAAGCCTTTGTTGAAAAACAATCTGGACATCAAATTCTTAAGCTAAGAACTGATAATGGTGGAGAATATGTTAAAAACACATTCATCAACTTTTGCACCGAAAATGGAATTCAAATGCAACATACTGTTCCATACACTCCACAACAAAATGGTGTAGCTGAAAGGAAAAATCGCACCTTAAAGGAAATGGCTAATTGTATGCTGCAATCTAAAGGACTCAGTCTTAGTTTTTGGGCCGAAGCAATTAATTGTGCAAATTATATAATCAATCGCACTCCTACTAAGGTTCTAGAGAATATCACTCCAGAAGAAGCTTGGAGTTCCATTAAACCAGATGTAAGTCACTTTCGTGTGTTTGGAAGTGAAGCATGGGCCCATATTCCAGATGAAAAGCATAAAGCTTTAGAACCTAAGAGTGAGAAATGTACTTTTGTTGGATATTCTGAAGATGTAAAAGGTTATAGACTTATTCCATTTAAGTCCAAAAATGTTATCATTAGAAGAGATGTAAAATTTGATGAAAATAAATCGGCCTGCGAGCCTAGTCCGGCGGATGTGCCACCTCTTCCTATCTCTTCTACTTTTGAAAACATTTCTTCTTCAGATGATGAAAGCGAGGATGATAATCCTCCCCCACCTTCTCAGGATCCTCAACTTCCAAGATGGGTCCGTGCTACTCGGGATGCAGCAGGTGATCTTGCCGGTGATCCTACAGATCAGCGACGTACACGTTCTCAGTTTGAAAGAGCCTCTTCTTTACTGGCTCAAGCTCCAGTAAATCATGATCCTGACACTTTTGCAGAAGCTTCAGGCCATCCACATTGGGAAGCAGCTATGAATGAAGAATATCATTCATTGATGACAAATGATACATGGGATCTTGTTCCTCTACCAAAGGGACGCAAACTTGTTAGATGTAAATGGGTTTACAGAACCAAGTATGGACCAGATGGGAAAGTTGATAAACATAAAGCTCGTCTCGTTGCTAAGGGCTTTTCACAGGTTGAAGGCATTGACTACACTGAAACCTTCTCCCCTGTTGCCAAAATGAACTCTATCCGCCTTGTTCTTTCCCTTGCTGCCTCTTTAAAATGGGAAGTCCATCAGATGGATGTTAAATCTGCCTTCTTGCATGGGGACTTGCAGGAAGAAATCTATATGGAACAACCCATTGGCTTCATACAAACAGACTCCAGCCTTGTTTGTCGACTTAAGAAATCCCTTTATGGCCTCAAGCAAGCTCCTCGGGCTTGGTATGCCAAAATGGATAGCTTTCTTTTAGAATCTGGCTTTTCTAGGTGTCATTCTGACAATACTGTCTACACCAAGAAAGTGGGCAACTCTCTTATCATCCTTGTTCTTTATGTTGATGATCTTATTCTTACTGGTAGTGATCCCAACCTTATAAACCATGTGAAGTCCAGCCTTAAAAAGAAATTTGAAATGACAGACTTAGGACACTTACACTATTTTCTCGGTCTTCAAGTCTTGCAATCCAAGGAGGGTATTTTCCTTTCCCAGTCCAAGTATGCTTGTGATATTCTTCGTCATTTTCACATGGAAGACTGTAAGCCAGCCCCTTCTCCCTTTCAGTCTGGAGTCAAACTTTCAGTCTCTTGTACTTCTCCTGAAGTTGATGCTACCTTATACCGTCAACTTGTAGGAAAACTCTTGTATTTAACCCATACTCGTCCTGATCTTTCCTTTGCTGTTGGCCTTGTTGCTCGTTTTATGCAAAACCCCCGTGAAAGTCATTGGAAAGCAGCTAAAAGAATACTTCGTTATGTTCGAGGTACAATACAGTTTGGGATTCATTACAGTGCCAAAGCAGCTCCTCTGTTAGTTGGTTTCACTGATTCTGATTGGGCTGGTGACCCTGATGATCGGAAGTCTACTGCTGGTTATGTCTTCACTCTTGGTTCAGGACCTATTACATGGGCTTGTAAGAAACAGGCTGCCATTTCTCTTTCGTCAGCAGAAGCAGAGTATCGTGGTGCCGTGGAAGCTAGTAAGGAAGCCTTGTGGCTTCGTCAGATCCTATCAGAGTTTGGCTTTGAGCAGCAGCATCCAACCACACTTTGGTGTGATAATCAAAGTGCCATTCAGCTATGCAAAGATCCAGTCCAGCATCAGCGCAGCAAACACATTGAACTACACATGCACTTCATCAGAAAGCTCATTCATGACCATGTTCTTGAAGTGCAATATTGTTCAACAGATGATCAGGTTGCAGACATCTTCACAAAGGCTCTCACAGAGGCGAAGTTCACTAAACTTCGATATATGCTTGGAGTTCAGGAAGTTGTCACTAAGGGGGGATAGGCTCTAGTGCCTCCTTCCTTCTCCTATTGTGTCATATTTGTAAATCCTTCAATCCTATCCCAAGTTGTTCTTAAGGGGGGATGTTAGGATATTCCGACACATAGGAAATAGTTAAGTTCAACTTGGTCTAGTATAGAGTTAGGTAAAGTGCGTTTCTTTACCGTTGTACATTTTGTAACTTACAATCCGACGGTCACGATATGTAGTGATCCGACGGTTCATTCTCTCCTCGGTATTACCAACACTTGATCCGTGGCTTGACACCTGATTGGTCCATGAGTTATATTTTAAGCGCATGGAGGGTCATTGTTCGGGTAATCCGTGCATGAGAGAAGCTTATGTAAATTTTCATTCTTTGATTAATAAATTGCCTGTAGTACCCACGTTGGGACAGGCCGTGGACTGTTTCCCTCTTTGAGGGTTTTAACCACGTCAAAAATACTGGTGTATTGATCTGTGATCTGGTTGTGAGCGGTGTCCTTTTGGTATTCTTTCTGAGGAACTTACCCTGTAAATTCCTACAAAAAGCTCAATTCTAATGATGTCCTTGTAATAAAATATTTCCAATTTTAATGAAATATGTGTTATTTTTTTTTTTCTGAAAGGACTATACCATGATTTTGAACTTCACTCAGAAAAATCTCTAAATGCTTGAGATGTGTTTCAAGATATGGACTGTGTACAAGAATATCATCTATATATGTTACAATAAAATCATACTTTCCATAAATAAAATCCATTCGCAACAATTAGGGCATCTAATGAGAGGGATTGCATAATTTTGACTAACAGGGGTGAATGACTAACTGTGGGAACTACACACTGTGTATTCCCAACAGTCAGTGTGAAAGATTGATAACTGGAACGGCCCAATGTGCAGTTCAGCCTAAGCTAGGGCCTAGTAGATACTGCACATTGCGCGGTCTCAGTGGCCAAGCTGGGAGACTGGCTCCTGGAAGTGCACAGTGCGCAGTTGGAGCTAGCCCAAGATAGGTTGTACGCAATTCAAAAAGCCAAGGCAGAGGCCTTGAGAACCCAGATTGCGTAGTGCATGCAATGAAATGTGAGATCGAGGCAAGGGGACCTAGATCTTCCCATGGGGAGTGTGAAAATCAAGTAGATCTGACGGATGATGTGATTATGGGTGTAGATATGACTAAGTCTTGATGCATGAATGTGAAACAAGTGCAATAATTGATAAAACTGAAGGAAAAATGAAGCATGTGAAGAAATTTTCCACAACAAGGACTGTTGGTACAAAAATGGGAAAACTCATGCGACACTTGGGAAAGGAAATATATAACTTGAAACAACACTTCTATAAGCTAAAATCAATCAAAATTCCAGTAGTCATTCAAATAAGCAAGTGAAACAACACTCTCACAAGCTAAACAACAAAAAGCAATTGAGAAAGTGGCAAAAGACAATAAAATCAAAACTCACCTAGAAAAGCGATGACAATGCTCTGAAGGTTCCTTGATCTCCTTGGAAATCCTAGAGCTTCATGATAAAATGTACAAATGAGCTCTATAGGCATCCATTACATAGGATTGAGCCAATTGGAATAATGACGCGTATGCCTGAGATCAAGGACAAAGGCGACACTTGGCGAAAAATTCTAAAGATAGAAATGTGCCAACTTCGAGAAACTAATAATAGATCCTTTCTTCCTAAGGATGTTTCTTTCCCTTTACTTTTCTTTATTTTGTGGGGGGGATCTTCCATGCATTTCCCGGAAAGGTTTCACAGTTCTGGGAAGGATTGGGCAACTCTCTGGCTCATGCATTGCATAGTTTGTGAGTACAGTGAGGTCCTACACAATTTATGGGTTGAGTGGTTCTGGACTACCTCTCATGTTCTGCGAGATTTCCCAGGTAAGGGATAGTTGTCCACTAGCTCTACACAATTTAGGAGCTGAAGGTTCACTGTCATCTTGAATTGCGCAAATCTTGATAGCAAGACTGGGTGCCCTCAAGTATTGTGCAATTCTCTAAGGCAAGCCCAGAACTGGGTGGAAACCAAGTCAAGATATTGGCTTATGGTTTAGATAGTAAACCAAGTAAGAAAACACAAGACATAATTCAAAGGATGAAGCTCAATCAAAGCACAAGTATTTGGGGCAGTACGAGATGAGTTGCTATAGTTTAGAAGGAAGGCTCCAAATGAAGCAAAAGAAAAATTTTGGAGGGTGGTTGTAGCTGCTACAACACTTCTATATGCAAGGGGTTGGCTTTTGGAGAGTGATTTTAACCTTATGTTGTTGTGGTGAGAGGTTTCATTTAATGCATTTAGGGTGATTGGAGGTGCACATTGTGACAAGGAAAGGACAAGTCAGCCTTGGAAGAGCTCTTGTACAATATCAACACCTATTTATGCTTGTAAACTCTTTTCATTTACATTAATGCAAATAATTATTTGTTTTCCTATATGTGATGTTGTTATTTCATGTATTTAAATACCATGTTGATCTATTGAATAGAGTATGTATATGATACTACATAGATCTTGTATTTTCTTGGCTTATGTCATCTAACTGTGCAGGTTCTAATCTTGGCAATTTAGAGCTGGAATTAGAGCATTCAAGCTAAAGAAGTAGAGAAGCCCGCGATGGATTCCAAGTAGGCTTCATGCCATAATCTATTTACTTTAAGGAAATCATTGTATTCCTTGTGTCTCTGTTGTTCTAGGTTAGCCACCAAACCTAGGGGAGATACTTTTGTCCACAATCATAAATCATGTATAACAACTATCGCTACACTATGTTACTATTGGTTTGGATGAGAATGAGGTTGATGTAGTTGGTGTTGCTGAGTTGAGTGATGTTGTTGCTTATGATGTGTTGATGCTCACATTAGATGTTGATGATAATTATGCTTTGCCGTTGATAAAGAAGAGTGTTGCTACTCATGGTATTTTGTTGTTGTTTCTCATGTTGTTGTTGAGTTGAGTGTTGTTTTTATTGGTTGGGATTGGTTTTTATAGAGAATTTGTTGTTGTTACTTCAGGATAGATAGAGATATTAGGGATATTTGTTGTCATGCTGCAATGAGGAGTATTATTGTCTATTGATGCATTATGATATGACCTTACTAGTGTATATGATGTGTTGTTTTTTTTTTGGTTATGGTATGTTGCTACCCATACTATGTTGATGGTTATAGTTGTTGTTGCTTGTTGAGACACAACTAGTGTCTAGGTGGGAGTAGTGTCTATTTAGCTATGCTTATTTGGATGATGTTAGCCCTTCACCCACTGATGTCAAAGGGGGAGTGAATGAGGAGTTT